>CAUDMG010004113.1:1050000-1205000 GCA_958450375.1 Homarus gammarus
CACCCTCACACCCCTCCCTCCACCCTCACTGCCCGCTCTCCACCCTCACTGCCCGCTCTCCACCCTAACACCCCTCCCTCCACCCTAACACCCCTCCCTCCACCCTAACACCCCTCCCTCCACCCTAACACCCCTCCCTCCACCCTAACATCCCTCCCTCCACCCTCACTGCCCGCTCTCCACCCTAACACCCCTCCCTCCACCCTAACATCCCTCCCTCCACCCTCACTGCCCGCTCTCCACCCTAACACCGCCTCCCTCCACCCTAACACCCCTCCCTCCACCCTCACACCCCTCCCTCCACCCTAGCACCCCTCCCTCCACCCTCACACCCTCCCTCCACCCTCACACCCCTCCCTCCACCCTAACACCCCTCCCTCCACCCTAACATCCCTCCCTCCACCCTCACTGCCCGCTCTCCACCCTAACACCCCTCCCTCCACCCTAACACCCCTCCCTCCACCCTCACTTTCCTCCCTCCACCCTCACACCCCTCCCTCCACCCTAACACCCCTCCCTCCACCCTAACATCCCTCCCTCCACCCTCACTGCCCGCTCTCCACCCTAACACCCCTCCCTCCACCCTAACACCCCTCCCTCCACCCTAACACCCCTCCCTCCACCCTCACTGCCCGCTCTCCACCCTAACACCCCTCCCTCCACCCTAACATCCCTCCCTCCACCCTCACTGCCCGCTCTCCACCCTAACACCCCTCCCTCCACCCTAACATCCCTCCCTCCACCCTCACTGCCCGCTCTCCACCCTAACACCCCTCCCTCCACCCTCACTGCCCGCTCTCCACCCTAACACCCCTCCCTCCACCCTAACATCCCTCCCTCCACCCTCACTGCCCGCTCTCCACCCTAACACCCCTCCCTCCACCCTCACTGCCCGCTCTCCACCCTAACACCCCTCCCTCCACCCTCACACCCCTCCCTCCACCCTCACAACCCTCCCTCCACCCTCACACCCACCCGTCCCTCTAACTTTATCATATCTTCACAACACCTTCACCCTTAACACACACACACAACACAACACTACACTACACTACACCACACACACACACACACACACTACACACACACACACACACACACTGCACTACACCCTCCCCCCCCCACACACTACACACACACACACACACACACACACACAACACTACACTACACCACACACACACACACACACACACACACTACTACAACTACTACTTTGCTGTCACTCGGAATCTAGTATGACGATCATCCAGCTATGATACAATGATATGAGTTATTAGGGATGTCACCTAGGTTGGTGAGTTCTGAGGTGACTAAAGAGGCCGATACGGGACCGGTAGAGTCATTCACAGATGTTGCACATAAGGAGGGCTACATCTAGTGCGGGAGGGGCGGCGGCAGCGTCTTTCCGGAGTTGGCGCTTGTCTGCCTCGGTAAGCAGTCGGGTTAACTTGAAAGTATTGACACCTTGTGTGGTGCTCCTCCAAGCGTTACGGTGTGGAGTAATCGTCTCCCAGGTGAGGGGGTCGATTTGGCACTTTTTCAGGTTTGTCTTAAGACTATCCTTATACCTTTTCAGTTGCCCGCCAGCGTTACGTTTACTATTCGTTAGGTGACTGTAAAGTAGCTGCTTTGGCAGTCTACTGTCGTCCATGGGGGTAACATAGCCAGGCCAATGTAGCTGTTCATGGATAATGGTAGCCTCGATGCTCCTACAGTTGGTGAGAATACTGGCATGTGTTCTCTTGTCTTCCCAGCGAACTCGGAGTCCCCCCCCCCCCCCCACACGACATAGCAACTAGGTATAAGAGGTAAGGATTGATCCACCGAACAAGTATATAATTAATGAACCGTGACAGGTATGAGTCATGTATCGCCGGCCAGGTAGTACTGTAGTCCATAACATTATTAATCACTAAGGTTAGGTTAGGTTAAGGCTAGGTTGGGTTAAGGTTGGGTTAAGGTTAGGTTAGGCTAGGCTAGGTTAGGTTAGGTTAGGTTGGGTTAAGGTTGGGTTAAGGTTAGGTTAGGTTAGGTTGGGTTAAGGTTGGGTTAAGGTTAGGTTAGGTTAGGTGTTACAGCATGGAGCATCACAACAGCACAGATGTTTACTGTGGTGGTGGTGGGCCAGACACGTCACCCACCACAACTCACCATCCTCACCACACAACTCATCATCCTCACCACACAACTCACCATCCTTACCACACAACTCATCATCCTCACCACACAACTCACCATCCTCACCACACAACTCACCATCCTCACCACACAACTCACCATCCTCACCACACAACTCACCATCCTTACCACACAACTCATCATCCTCACCACACAACTCATCATCCTCACCACACAACTCACCATCCTCACCACACAACTCACCATCCTCACCACACAACTCACCATCCTTACCACACAACTCATCATCCTCACCACACAACTCATCATCCTCACCACACAACTCACCATCCTCACCACACAACTCATCATCCTCACCACACAACTCATCATCCTCACACTGATGTCATTCTTCACCTGCCTCGTGTTGCCTCGTCTCCTTCATCGTTTCTTTGTTTTTCTTCTCATATTTATTATCTCTCGTCTTTCTTGTTACTTTATCATATATTTCCTCTTATTCAGCCGTATCCTCTCTCTTTCTCCCCCATAGTGTTGCCTCACATGTTTTCTCAAGAAGTACTTCATTATTTACACGATCCTTCTCTTGATAAATATGTTGTGGTGTGTTACTTATGTCTTACACACACACACACACACACACACACACACACACACTTTCTCTTCTTCCTTTTCAATCTCCAGCCTCCTCATCTTCTTTCCCCTTCTAACTTCTCACTTCCTTTCCTCTCCGCCTACGGCTATTTCCTCCCTCCCTTCTCTCCATCCACCAGAAACTTCAATGGGACGGAACCATCACACTCTATCACTCCCAGTCCCTTACCACTCTCTCCCGCACACTTCCCCACACATGTGTGTGTATGTATGTGTGTGTGTGTGTGTGTGTGTGCGTGTCTTCAGCTGTAGGGAGCTGAAATTATCTACAAAGTTACACGTATATCGAGCAGTGGTCCTCCCCACCCTGCTATATGGCAGCGAGACATGGGTCACATACAGGAGGCACCTCAAGGCACTTGAAAACTTTCACCAACGTAGTCTACGTTCCATCCTCCGAGTTCGCTGGGAAGACAAGAGAACAAATGCCAGTATTCTCGCTGACACCAACTGTAGGAGCATCGAGGCTACCATTATCCATGAACAATTACGTTGGACTGGCCATGTTACCCTCATGGACGACAGTAGACTGCCAAAGCAGCTACTTTACAGTCACCTAACGAATAGTAAACGTAACGCCGGCGGGCAACTGAAAAGGTATAAGGATAGTCTTAAGACAAACCTGAAAAAGTGCCAAATTGACCCCCTCACCTGGGAGACGATTACTCCACACCGTAACGCTTGGAGGAGCACCACACGAGAAGGTGTCAATACTTTCGAGTTAGCAAGACTGTATAACGAGGCAGATAAGCGCCAACGACGGAAAGACGCTGCCTCCGCCCCTCCCGCACTAGATGTAGCCCTCCACATGTGCAACATCTGTGAACGACTCTACCGGTCCCGTATCGTCCTCTTTAGTCACCTCAGAACTCACCAACCTAGGTGACATCCCTAATAACTCATATCATTGTATCATAGCTGGATGATCGTCATACTAGATTCCCAGTGACAGCAAAGTAGTAGTAGTAGTAATAGTAGTAGTAGTAGTAGTAGTAGGGGCTGTAGTGTGTGTGTGTGTGTGTGTGTGTGTGTGTGTCAGGGCAGACAGGACCTCACTAGTTTGTCAACCAGCTGTTGTCCTAGAGAATCTGAAATTCGCATGGAAATGAAAAATTGTGCCAGTATGGGCAGTCGATAGCGTCTGGCGTTCCTGTTGCCCAGCCCTCCGTATTTTTGTAACTTTTCTTAAGACAATAAATCCAGTTCTTTTGTACACCGTCAGTTACATTGATCCTGTGAGACCTCCCCGTCCACCCCCTCCGTAGTCTACATCCTTTATCACTCCACACCCCCTCCTCACTCCCTACTCCTCCCCACTTCTGCTCTCCCAGCACCCCTCTCCCTCCTCCCCTCTCCCCACCCCATACACCCCCTCCACACTCCCTACCCCCCTCCCTCCTCCCCTCTCCCCACCCCATACACCCCCTCCACACTCCCTACCCCTCTCCCTCCTCCCCTCTCCCCACTCCATACACCCCCTCCACACTCCCTACCCCTCCCTCCTCCCCTCTCCCCACTCCATACACCCCCTCCACACTCCCTACCTCTCCCTCCTCCCCAATACACTGATTGAGTGAAATATAAATGAACAAAACTTGGAAACTAATAGATATGATAAAACATTTCATCCACTGTGTACACGAAAAAATCCACGCACATATACTGTCATAAACACACGCACATGTTTAAGTAAACACACACATCAAGGCACAAACACGCGAAGAGTAACACTAAATAGGAGTAATTGCCAATTAGCGATAACTTCTGTGTATTCAACTTTTGGGGAAAACTTCTAACTGGTCATAAACTATAATGTAGATCATAATGATACAAATGACTAAATAGTTTCATTAAAAAAACATAAACCCAACCTAACCTAACCTAACCTAACCTAACCCAACCTAACCCAACCCAACCTAACCTAACCCAACCTAACCTAACCTAACCCAACCTAACCTAACCCAACCTAACCTAACCCAACCCAACCCAACGTAACGTAACCCAACCCAACCCAACCCAACCCAACCTAACCCAACCCAACCTAACCTAACCCAACCTAACCTAACCCAACCTAACCCAACCTAACCTAACCCAACCTAACCTAACCTAACCCAACCCAACCCAACGTAACCTAACCCAACCTAACCCAACCCAACCTAACCCAACCCAACCTAACCTAACCCAACCTAACCCAACCAAACCCAACCAAACCTAACCCAACCTAACCTAACCCAACCTAATGACATTACACGACGCATTAAATGAACCTACACATTTGACCATAAGCCAATACATTCATTAAGTACAGAAATATAAAACAATTGTCCTTATTGACCAACAAATTCGAATTGTTAATATTTAGTTAGACGTACGTGTGTGTGTGTGTGTGTGTGTGTGTGTGTGTTATCTTACAAAAAGCTTGACTCAATAACAATATAAGGATTACTCTTCACTCCACCACGAGCACTACGTCCATACATCAAGGTTACGAGGTGAAACAGCCACTCACAGTCGTAATATAAAACACACAAGTATGGCTAAAGAAACACATTAATGCACTTTACAACAGCAGCCAATCTTGTTCTCCAGTTAATATTTGAATGGGAAACGCATAGCTTGGGGGTACGGAGCTCACACACACACACGCACACACACACTTCATTGTATAGCATGTATTTATTCATAATTATATATATATACAACTTGAAAGACACACCTGTATACTCTCACACACAAGCAGACATACACCTACAATACAATACACCAGTGACGGCAAGATTACCTTAGACTTCAATTTACAGTCAACAAAAGAATTACAATGATTGACCATCAGTTTGGACCGTAACAACACAATCAATATAACCTTACAACAATCCATCGTTGATTTGTGTGACTTCTTTGTCGATAAAGGAGATTTAAGCTTAGAGGCGACACCCACAGACCCACACACCCACAACCACACCTTCTCAATTCCGACAGGTCTTCGATTTCCTCCCACCGTAACTGTAATATTTGTTAAATGACTCAAGTAATGATACACGCAGGTACAATAATCAACTTAAATATTTCAGTTTTTCCTTCGCCAGGCGCCATTAAACCGGACAAAGCACACGATACCTCGGTAACCTACAGTACAAAGTGTTTGTTGAGCATTAAATATGTCTCGAGTGTACGAGGCCAACACGGCAGGATACACAGGTGAGGGTGTACGAGGCCAACACGGCAGGATATACAGGTGAGGGTGTACGGGGCAAACACGGCAGGATACACCTTCAGAGAGTAAAATATTAACCAACTTTCTCTGACCATTTTTTCAATCTACCTTTTCGATTTTTCTTACAGTATCTTTCCATGTTTGTTTCTATGTAAAGTGTAATTTTCTTCTAGTTATCAATACCAAGCGGAGGTGTTGTCCCGGCGCTGGTGCTGGCGGCGTGAGGGGGAAAGCTCACTGTTCAGTTCATCAAGTGTTGGCCTCTGTCCTTATAACACTTGATAAATTAATACTTTGGAAATTTAAAAAGATATAAACTATTTTTGTTTTCACAGCCTGACTATAAAGGGGCCCTGGTCTGTGTCCGGGGGGGGGGGGGGGGCCTAGTACACCCACACCTGTGAATGGAGACCTGATATTAATAGTTGGAGAAGAGGAAACAGGGTGCCGGGTGTGTTGTGGGGGCTGGCAGAGATGGTGTGGTATGGTGAAGGGCAGGGAGTCGGGTCTTCCCTTCCTCCCTCCGCCACTCGACCAAACATACGCCACGAGCCACTACTGTAGGTGATTACAAATAAGTGTTAAGAGCAAATATTGGGCTAAGGTTTCGTCGATAATTGATAAGTGTGAGTCGAGGCCAGATGCATACCCTGAACACTGACCTATCGTGGGTGACGGCACTTAATAATAATAATAATAAGTAGTAGTAGTAGTAATAGTAGTAAGCTGGAGGCCACGAAAAAAAAAGTAATAGTAGTAGAAGTAATAATAGTAGTAGTAGTAGCTATAGCCCAGGAGGTGGGCGCCTCGAACTGGTTAACTACGTTACCGATAAGGGCAAATGGCTTCTGTCTCAATAAACAAGAATTTACAGATGCCAATGCTCTAAGGTAGGGTAGGCCAGTAGGCTCTTCCTATGACGTCGATCACGTCATGGTGTGCAAGAAAGGGGGCTTCATATGCATGAGGCATGACGAAGTAAGGGATCTCACAGCAAATATGTTGAAGGAAATCTATCGTGATGTCAGGGTAGAACCGACCCTCCTTCCATTGGACGGTGAGAATTTCCAACATAGGACTTCAAACACATCCAACGAAGCCCGTGTTGACGTCAGTGCTCGAGGATTCTGGATGCGGGGACAGCGAGCCTTCTTCGACATCAGGATTTTTTATCCCATGGCTGCATGTCACCGTAACTTAGCTCTCAATGCTGCACACAGGAGGAACGAGAACGACAAGATAAGGGCATATGGGGAGAGAATTCAGAACGTTGATCAAGGCAGCTTCACTCCTCTAATGTTCACAACCTCTGGTGGGATGGGACCAAGTGCAAGATGCTTCTACGCCAGACTCGCGGAGGTGATCTCCGAACAGAAGCAGCAGCCCAGAAGTTATGTTACAGCCTGGATGAGATGTCGACTGTCCTTCTCTCTCCTTAGGTCGGCCTTGCTCTGCCTCAGGGGAACGAGAGCATCGGCCCCAAAGCCGACAACAGTTGCAGATATTGACTATGAGGCAACAGTCACTGAATGCCGCATAGATCTGCGGCTCAACTAACCCAACACAGCTAGGGTAGCTACTTATGTATTAGGATATTTAATTTTAAGGTAATAAAATGGCAGCGAGGGTGTGGCTATTGGGGGAGGCTGGAGGCCACGTAAAAAAAATAGTAGTTGTAGTTGTAATAGTAGTAATAGTAGTAGTATTAGTAGTAATAAGAACAATTATAATAATTACGTTGATATTCTTTCAGTAAAATCATCTTACAAGCTACAATTAGTTTGGTCATGTACTGTATATTATAGACTATGTAGGCATACAGTGCAGGTATGCCGTGACATGGGCAGTGGACAGTGAAGGCATACAACATAATAGTAATGTGGGCAAGGATGGTCCACAAAGCCACCAGATGATTATTTCCAGTATAGTCGACTCAGTTATTACTCAGTATAACATGGGGCAAAGGAAAGGCTTCTTTTTTTATATATAAATGCCGTACAAGAAACATTTATACTTGAACTAGCTATCTGAGGCTGGTGAATCACTCATATAATACAACATTCTCGGGTTAATAATATAGAAACTCTCTCTCTTCCCTTGTTGTAGCTTCATCTGTTATGTATTTCTTAGTTTTGGTTTTGAATTGTTACAGATGCAAAGAAGTGTTTTCACTGGACAGCGGTCACCAGACAACATAGCGTTTACTCCCTCCAGTGCCCTGCCGGTTCATACCCTATATTGCTAACCCTTACAAAATTAATCCTATGGACAGTCCAGTGAAAGTCCTGTAGGCGTAATTAAGCCTCAGTTGCTTCACTCTGTCCACCACACTTAAGGGGCTATCACACTGGGCAAATCTCCGCATTCCTCGAGAGAAAAACGACTACATCGCCGTTCTCAGTCAGATTTTTCGCCCCACCACACAGTTAACTATGATTGTACCGTGAAGGACAGACACAAACCATATAACTATACTCCGGTCTGTGACTAAAAGTTAACTATAGTACTGAGACACACACGGTCACACGGTACTCCCGGCGTCAGACACACAGGTGACGATGGTGCTGTCGGCCGTCTGCTGACCAACGCGTTTAAAATTTCATAGTAGAGCGGCGCGGCGGTGACGTGAGGTGAGGTGGCTCTTTGTGCTACTGGCACCACTGAAGGCTCCTACTAGGGCGCCATACTTGTCAAATTACTAAAACATCAAGAAATAAACAGAAAAAAGTTGAATCGACGAAACGTAACTTAACATTCTTGTTGTGTGTACCGTATAACATTCAATATAAGTCAACTGTATTATTAACACTTTACAATGATTCATTCACTGGAGTATCGTACACACCAGGCCAAGATAAATACGTGTATACCATTGATTAATGTTTAATGATCATACAAAAATAACGTGTCAACAACCACACTCGCTACAGCACTGTTACAGGTGATTCATAATAGTGAGTGTCGGGCCATAGAGCTAGGTGAGGCACTGAGACAACCTGTCACTGGGTGTGTACAATCAGTTACAAGTCATTTACAGTGTCCACTGAGATAACCTTTTCTCGGGAAAATTATTATAGAATAAAATGAAAAGTACTGTACATACATAGTGAACAAGTCACCATCTTACAAACCGGATATAAATAAGACGTTATAACAAGTGAGAGCGGTGTTGCTACACCACCCACTGTAGGTGGACACCTGTGAGTCAGGTACACGGTACAGGACAGTAACAATAACACGTCTGATGACTGGGCTACACCCCTCATCACCTCCTTTGTTAGCGTAATGGACCATTAAGCTGGATGAAATTCAACTCCCGAGAAAGCTAATAATGTGAACATTAACTCTAAAGAGTATTGTACTGATGTGTTTTAGTCTGTTCCCACTAATCACGTTTGGGAGCGTCACTTGACACTTTGTTCTACAGAGCCTGTGACGCCCTACCAATACCCGGGGTGTCACTCTGTAATCAGCAGTGAGAGCTCTTTGTCATAATGCTCTCCAACCGCTATTTACTGGGCGTGTGGGGGAGAGTATGCTGTATACTTTATTAATATAGTACATTGTCCAGATACGGTACTGTGAAGTTGAAATAGATGGATCGACGAGGTGGTACGTAAATATAGGGGTAGGATAACTAAGGGTGTGTGTGTGTGAGGGAGGGCAGTGAGCGTGGGGGAAACAAGGGTGCCGCCACACGCTACATTAAGGATCATCAGTAACGTGAGAATGTAAAACTTTTAAAGAACGTGACAATTCTTGTACTTTACCCATCCATACCAGATTGTATTAAAACAAATATAATATAAATGCGTTAATTGATTCAGCCTTTGGTATGAACCGTTAATTTATAAGTAATATAATTCACACAAAATCTTTAACAGCGTCACAAATTCTCTAATTCTCTTAACGTTGCGGTGAACGCTTGCTAAAATTACGTGCTGGTAATGTAGTATTAGTCAATTATTACGTCAATGGTTAGTAGCTGAAATTACAAAGGTCTGACCCGACTTACTGACACCTGCTAGCTTTATTAATTGTGAATACAGTATTACAGGGAACACTCGCTCATGGCGCAGCAAACAGTATACTTCACTAAACACAACTAACACACACAACACCGGATAAAATAACAATAAAATGGTCAATTATCCTGGCCCCGACAGCACTACAAAGACCGTGTTGCACTCCGCCTTGGTGGCCGCCAGAGTGAAACTGAGTGTAGCCGTCCCAGTCCCGGCGCCAAACTTATGCAGCTTTAAAAGATAATAATTAACACCATCATAATATAGAAGCTTCTTATGTTATACTTTCAGGCTGAATGATAACATGATAATGTTCTCCTGCGCCTTGTGGCAGTGTTTAAAACTTACATTAACTTGACAAGTGACTGGTGTGAGTAAAGGTAGTACATGTACAATTGTACAGTCACCCAAAAAAGTCCTGTCGCGAACCACGATTCAGACTCGTGAACCCGAAGCCGTGGACACTGATACATTATTCTGTCCATAAATGCTTCGGATTCAAGAGTTTGAATCTCGGTGTTCATGGTTCGCCACAGGACTTTTTTGGGTGACTGTACCATGTTGCCAACACCACCCACTGAGCACTTTGTCATAACAATAATGACGTAGTTAAAGATTATTAAGTCAATGTCTGCAACTTGTGTGTACAGCCACAGTAGTGAACACCACCACACGACACAACACAGGGACGCGCGCCACTTACCCTTTTAACACCAAACAAGATTATTTAATTTACAGGAAAAATAAATCAAATAAATTTGTATACAATAAATTCAATTTCAATTTCAATTGTTTATTCCTTGAGAGAGGAAGCGGGATCCTAGTGCTGTCACTAGGTACCCCTGTTCTTTTTTTAAAAAGAACCAAGTCCGCCTGTATTGGCAAGGCTGCTACGGGCCGCCCACTCACGGACGCGATCCCACTACTGCTCGACACGGGTGCTTTTGGCTGCTGGGTTTCCCCCCTGGCCCGGTTCACACCTCCTGAGTCAACCTGGACGCCCTTAGCTCCCCAAGGGTGGCCATATTGATGCCGAGCTTAGTGCGGACACCCACTCAGCATGGGGAGTCCCGCACCAGTGATCCTCGCCTCAAGCCGCCCCTGGCCCAGGCCTCCGAGTCGCCGGATTACAAGGTTGCGCCACCAACCCCAGCCTATACAATAAAGAACATCTACCGCCTAATAGGTCGTCCGCCACACACAATGATGTCATATTCAAATTATAAAATATATACAAGACGTGGGTAAGGGTGTAGCTAACTGAGATATTATATAGCGAATGAAAAACTTGAACATGAAATATGAACATTTATCTTTAATAACAAGAGCAACACCATAACGTCGGGGTGTGGCAGTAACTGGACTGCATCTGGTGCTGTTGGCGAGTCACCCACAGCCCACCTAATGTTCCTATTTAGTTATTAATAAACAGGAACTGCAAAACTTCTGAGACCCTTTTATCATCGCTGTGCTGGAAACACTCAGCAAGAGATGACACAGGAAGCTAGATTCCATTCACGCTGTAGCTTTTTTTTTTTTTCTATTTATTGGGCACTCCCCTACATCCTTGTGTAAGGTGAAGCGCAGAAGCGTTTACAGTGCCCAACAGGGAAGCGTGCTAAGTTCATGCTTGCCTTTATGTCTCATGAGTTAAGGGCGTAGAAGCCTGAAGAGTCAATGGTTAATGTCATCAAGTTATTGGAAGCTCCAACAACTTGTCCCTGAAAACGAATTCGCAACTTTCGATTTACACCAGGTACCTACTTTACTGCTAGGTGAACAGGGACTAATGGGGGCTAGGAAGTAAGTCCAAACAACTTCCACCGGCCCAGGAATCGAACCCGTGACATCTCGCTTGCGAAGGCAAGAGCGGTACCACTCTACCACCGATCCCCCGAACACAGTAATGTGAAAGGTTGAACTCTTGTTCGTGGCTAGCTTACAACGAATGAGGGTGCGCCAAGTCCGTAGACTTGCATGGTTAATTAGGGTGCTCCAAGTCCGTAGACTTGCGTCGTTTTCCATCGTAAATAATATTGTTAATTAATGCCTTCCTACAGAAACCATCGACATGGACCAGGGTTGTTTCACTCTACGATTTTTTTTGCGAGTTTTCCACCAAGTTTGATGAAAAACGATTGTGCCGTTTCTGCTGCCCAGAACAGACACACAGACAGACAGACAGACAGACGGCTAGTCCTATAGTATATTAGAGACGGAGAAAATTATGTTATTTTGAAGGCACTCAACTTTGTTTATATCTACAGGGTAACTCATCACACACACGTGCTGATATAAGGGGTTTCTAAAATTATGTCTAATATACTATAAACCGGAACACTTCCATCAGACACATTCTTTGGATAACTGCACAGAACGTGACTGAAATGTATATGAATTAGATCAGGGAGCAGGTTACACCCTAAGGTAAACGGCGTGGCCAAGAGGTCTACACTGTACTTCATGTAGTGTGTTGTTCCTTGGTCCAGGCAGATCAAGCACGGTGGATTCGAACCCTGGGTCCACAACATAATGTGGACCTCACACTGTATTGTAAGAGTCAAGGTCACATTAATCAACAAACTTTTGTAAAAAAAAATCCAATTGGTAATCGATATGACCGTAGCATATTAGGGTAGCAACTGAGTTATGCTGATGAAATTGTTATTATGTTTTCCGATAAATGATTATTACGGAGTTTCACACTACAATAAAGCATTTAATATATACTGTACGGTAATTTATTCTTTTCATAATTAACAAATTAAAATGTGATGTGTGGAATCTTGTAAAATAGTTTATAACATTAAGTAAATTGAAGAGTCATAATAGGGACAGAGTATATAAGTTACCGCCTCTCCACAATACTTATCAATAACCCTCGATCTTAGAAACACCAAATAAGAGTATTCCTCATTTGAACGGTAAGTAAGAAAACGTCAAATAGTGTATTCATCTTGAGTATGTCAGCTGGACGGTTGAAGCGGCCGACCCACACATCACCTACGGTACAGCGGACAGCAGACCATACCACGCTACTCCTGCAATGAAACTACCAATGACTTTTAATGAGGATCTAATCTTCATTCTTTATAATCTGAATATGAAAAAAATTCCGATGTTTGTTTTACGTGAGATGAAGAGAGAGCGAAGTTATTTCCTCCATAACATTCTTGAAATTTTTATTAAGCTACCGGTACTATTAAAATCACAAATATGAATTTAAATCTAACTATGTGATGGGAGGTATAAAACTATATGGGCTGTATTGTGTATAGAAAAACGATACAATGCAAGGTAAGGACAGTGTGGTGACTACGATATCTTAACCACAGTGTTCACAGATACAGTGGACAAGACTTACTGCCAGTATTTGACACTAAGAACATTTTGACCTGAAGGACACAAAAAGGTCTTGTTCAATATATCACAACAGATGACTAAATGTGTATGCAAGATGTTTACCCTCAACTATTCAAGAAGAATGTTGGTCAATACTCAAGAGCACTTGGGGCTGAAGGTTTGATGTTCTCATATTGGATTGAATGAACCTGTTTTCTTCCCAAAAGCTTCATTCGATCGTGCAAACATTAGATGTTCTATAAAAATGACGAATGAAATCTTTTGTTAGAATACCCAGTGAAAACATGCTATATTCTCCCTTTTTTTCTTACACCAGAGTGGGTGAAGGCGAGTGTCTGAAGAGCAGGTGTGTGTGGCATAACACCACCTTGTGGAAGGATATTAATGCAGTTTTTAGATTAGCTGTTAAGTGTATTATTACGTGTAGACAACAACTATTGTGAGCATATTACTGTGTTCGGGGGATCGGTGGTAGATGAGGTACCGTTCTTGTCTCGCAAGCGAGATGTCACGGGTTCGATTCCCGGGCCAGTGGAAGTTGTTTGGACTTACTTCCTAGCCCCCATTAGTCCCTGTTCACCTAGCAGTAAAGTAGGTACCTGGTGTAACTCGAAAATTGCGAATTCGTATTCAGGGAAAGTTGTTGGAGCTTCCAATAACTGCATGACATAAAACCGCTGACTCTTCAGGCTTCTACGCCCTTGACTCGTGAGACATAAAGGCAAGCATGAATTTAGCATGCTTCCCTGTTGAGCACTGTAAACGCTTCTGCGCTTCACCTTACACAAGGATGTAGGGGGGTGCCCAATAAATAGAAAATTTTTTTTACTGTGTTTTGACCGCGGAAGAACATACGATTTAACATTTATTAAGATATATCAAATTGACTTGCCAATGCCAAAATAAATAAGTAAATATGGTGATCCGAAGGACAAGATGCCCATTTTTCTATGCAATTGTTTTCAGTGTAGTTCAACAATTATTGAAAATTAGTAAACATATAAATACCATCCTGAAGTGAACTTGTTGTTTTTCACTTGAGGCGACATGATATTATATGAAAAATTCGAAGATTTCTTATCTGAGCGCTGTATCATATACAAAAGAAATTTTTCTTATCAGGTTATATAATATTTCCAAGTCGTCACGAATGCTGTTTAATAGTTCCTTTTGATAAAATATAACCTGTAAAGTACTTGACTCAGAATATGAAATGCCGTAATGGAACTATACACTGAATCTACCTTTTAAAAGTTTTCGTTTCGCAAATTTATATAATGGTGTAAACGTATTGCAAACACGAGTTAATTGTGTATTCAAAGTGATAATATAACTGGTGCACCAAGATGTGTCACCTGAGGTAAGGTGCGCCAGAAGGATGCGTCGTTGTTCCGGGTCACTTACATCACAATAGGTGATTTTACATCTTGGAAATATCAATTCACCGCCGCGCCGCCACATTTTCGGCCTCAAGGATAAATATCACAACTGTTTATGTTATCGTTAATTTCACTACAAACATTTTTAGTATGTACCCAAATTTGGATAACTACTGTACTATTTTGTCTATAAAACATTATTTAATTTGTTACTTTTCAGTGTGTAGCTGATGTGCGTCTGTGGGTCATGTACGCGGGGCGGATACATGAAACCGGATGACGAAGGCGCCAGACATGAGTCCTGTGTGCCGTTAACCGACGTCACCACACAACCAGGGAGTTACCATAGCTCCCCACCTAACTAACGACACACATTACATGGAGAGAAGATAATGTAAAGTCTGAATTAATAGAGATAATTATTGAAACTAGTTAATGTAGCCTGGGGCATCTGCAAATACCCAGAGGCGGCAACAGTGTATACAGTACAAACTGGTGGGCAAGGAAGACGTCAGTCAGCGTAGCCTACGTGGCGCGCGGCCGAGTACTGTCCATAAAAAGAGTAAACTGCTAAATTACAAGCTGTGGCAATTTAATCTAAGCATAAAACTGGTCGGAGTACACACGTATCATTTATATGATCACAATAACTTTATATCACAATTATCCTGTGCAAGCTTTCATATTTATGTTGTTAATATTATCAAACACAATATGAAACGCACCGCGAGAATGGTACCCAACAAAAAACAATCCACATCACAAGACCGTCAGAGATTATTTTTATCTAAGTAACTAATAAATACATCATATCAATTGTATAGTTGACCAATATCAGGTAAATACATATCAACGGGAAGAGGAAACCAGACGCTGCACCAGCCTCACACTACAGTTTACATGTTGTGTATCGTAATCATATCGTCGAATGCAATATACAGGGTCATTTTTTTTTTATTCGAGAAAGCTAAATGATTACTACCATATTTTAGGACGTAATAAACAGGAACCTAAGAATCAAGTTTGATCATAGCGAAGAACCATTTAGGATCCTCGAAAAGAAAAATTACCTTGTATCCCGCCGTCATGGTCGTATCCTGTACAGTATATCACGTGAAGTATAAGTTATTGAAGCTTGACAAGGATGTTGGCTGGACGCAGTATTAGTTTTAATTTAAAGTAATTAAAAATAATGTCTTGTTAAAAAATTCAATGAGGCATGAACCGATATTCTACGGAGGGAACCGAGTACATTCTGGGGCTTTGCGTGTTTGAGTTCCACGGAATACCTGTACACGTTGTCGGGTAAATCTTCACTTCCTTGTAATGAAGACTGACTTGAGATGGCGCGCTCTGGAACGATTTTCTAAAGCCCCCCCATAGACGGTACGACCGCTGGTCCCGGCTCCGTCCTGCTTCCGGCTTGCTCCCCCCCAAAAAAGAGTAGCTCACAGACTTTCCGGCGAGCTTCAGTCTTGCCAGGCTGTTATACTGTGCAGACATGGCCTCTTGGCTCGAAGATCTAACTTTCTTAGCGCTAGGAGCTGCTGCTGCGATTTACTCTGTAGCAGAAATAGAGAAACCAAAGAGAAGGAGAAGGAAGTGGGTGAAACAGTGGCTGAATGAACTACCTCATGACTCTTACTTAATGAACTGAAACTCGAACCAGGGGATTGGTTCAACTCCCTCAGGATGGACGAGGAACTTACTTACTCTAGAAGTACATCATATGCAGCATTTCGTGTTCTTTATCACTATATTCTTTTGACATAATATTCCAGAGGCACGGATATTGTTTGTATAATTCGATGAATTGACCCCAAAAATGTTTGTCACATGATGTGCTTGTCATTTTCTAGATGTTTAATCACTGGGAGTTGCTATGGGACTGACGCCGATCGTACGACAGCCCCACAGACAACCCGTCAGGCCGGCGCCTCAAGTGGGACGGAAGGCAGAAATCTAGCGCCGACATTCTGAGCTCGCCGGACTCCGCCCACAATTGGCAGTACGATGCCCCCCTACACGATGGGTTTTACTTACGATTCCGGCGGACGGATCCAGTGGACGTATCGTCTATGGGGGGTTTAAAGTCAGGGTCCGCGGCCCCCATTTTTCCGGCCGCATGCGGCTGGAAAGGGGTACATATGCAGCCGGTTGAGTGACGTCTGAATTTTGGGCGACGTGGCCGGTAAAACTGTTATTATTCCTGATATTTTGGGTGAACATAAAAAGCAGGAAAATCAACATATTGCTGTGAGCAGACATTTAGTGTGCTTACCTTTGTGAAGAATAAGTACCGCTTTAAGCTCATAAGCAGTACACCACAACTTGTGAAGGCTGCTGTAACACATTGATCCAACTTTTTCTGAAATCACAAATCACATCCAGGCTCAACCCTCACATTAGTATTGTTCTGTGTATTTGTATTTGGAATTGAAGTCCTTATTTTCTTAAGCAAAAAGCAAAATTTATTCTCCCTGAATATAACACTTGGAGGACATTTTTTGTCATTTATAATATCACATCATTTTTGTATGGGGGGAGTTATTGTACTGTGTACTGCAGGATATTATAATACTATTTTATAAAGCAATTTCTCCTTTATGCTTGTATTTCATGTGTAAATCGATTATTAAACCGTTATTATGTCCTGCTTGAAGTTTCATATTTCCATATTTTATATTGCTAAAAGTTGATCACTAATTTTTTACATAATATATAACTAGGCTAGTGACTAGTGCTATTGTTTCACTGCAGACTATGTATATGGTGAAAATGACAGCTCTGTTTAGTCTTAAATACTGGTGCTGTTTATAAAAAATTTCTGACAATAAAATATAGTCCTGCATTTATGATTTTACATTCAATTCTGTGGAACACAATGCTGATTTATGTTGGCTTAATACACCTGCGGCCGATCACTGATTACTTACACCGTTAAGTGGCCGACTAGTGCATAAAGACTGTGCACCCTTGGTCTAAGTGGGTGTGGTGATGACCGAAACAGGTGTTCCGTTATGAAATTATTTGCACACTTTAGGAAGACTTACGGTGTTGTAAGCGCGAATAACCGAGAAGTTCAGATATGTTTCTAAAGATTTTTACGAGGGAAATATTACGCCAACGCAAAAACGGGTCAGTTTCTTAGAAAATTTTATTGTGTGAGCTAGACATACACACATTTATCGGAGCTTATGTAATGTATGAGAATAGTGTTTCGTTCTAGCGACTCTTTGTCAGGTGGTCATGAGCTGTAAACATTGGTGACATAAAGAAAGAAGCTTTACGTTGCGTGTCAAACTGTACAGTAGATCATAGAGGTATCGCGTGTCTGCTGCCAGATGAATTCTATTGTACTCATAAATGGTAGCTTTATATGCACAATATAAGATCAATATCGAACTTCATTATAGTTACCTTTAAATTAAGCTAAATTCACAAAAGCACAAAACCTTGAAAATTACAACCTTTTCTGAATGCCTCGCCTCCATCATCAAAAGCTGGCAAATTCTTTCGATTCCTTTCATTCATTTACCGCGCGTTGCACCTTACACCTTTCACACTTTCCTTTAACACCAAAGATAAACACAAGACTCATTACTGAGGTCACCTCGTCACTGGTGCCTTATGGATTAATACTGCAGTGGCGTGTATTCATAAGAAGCAAGGTAAGCATTGCTTACCCTATAACAATGATTCCCTTCCAAATAAAAATATCTTATTTAATTAACATATTATTTAATTCAATCGTGTATAGCATTGTGCATTTTTTTTTGTCCCAGTTAATTTGTGAAACTTGCAAGACGGGCATTTTCCGCTTGAAAATCTATCCCTCAAGTACGCAATATTCCCCTGCAGTACCCTGGCTCACAGCGTCAAGGGTATGCCATGGCCAGACGTAAGATGAAAACAAATAATTTAACTTATGTTACTCCCCTTTTTCCAAACCCATGTAAATAAGGTTCAGATCAATTTAATAAGCTGTGGAAAGCATTCTGATGCTGGAATGTCCCCTCAATAATATTTGTTATTATCAGTCAGTATAATTAATTGTGCTAGAAATTTGGACAACGTAAGCACAGCCTCCTCCCTGGTCCCCCTCCCCCACCCCCTATACTCGCTGCCAGCAGCATTACCAGTTCATTAATTTTTTTTTCAATGATAAATTCGTATCCGTAAATAATAATTATCTGACCTTTTTTATGTTTCACAGTTTCGTAGACTATTGGACTCATTATCATAGTACTTGAATAATGTCATTGTCATTTTGGAATAATATAATAAATTAATAATGGCTATAAACTTTTTTCGAATTGATAGATTTTTGTTTTGAAAGAGATGGTATCACTGTATGAGGCAACGGTCTATGTCAACACTCAACCAGAGTTGCCAACTTAGCGACTTTGCAGCTAGATCTAGAGCTTTTTGTTTTTTCTAGCGACATTTTAGAGCGATTTGCGACTTGTCCCAAATCTAGAGATAGCCACAGAAATGTAGCGACTTTCTGGATACTTTTGGACTGTCCATGAAAACTCAGTTTTCCTAATTTCGAGCCATAATATATAGCAACGGGGTTACAGGAACAATAAATAATAAGAAAAGTTTAATACATTTGAACGGGTCGTGGTAGGGACACGTCTATTTCCTGATCACTTTATGTCAGCCCGTCCATGCATCTAACACCCTAAAATTGTGGTCACAAGTGGCAAATGACAGAGATGCGACAGGTGAAAACCCTTACCATGATCTGGCTGATGCACTCGCTGCCTTATCTCTTCCCCATTCAAACGCAGATGTAGAGCGGCACATTTAGTAATATGAACTTTGTGAAATAAAAATTGCGCAACAAAATGAAACTATCGACATTAAAGGCAATTCTTACAATAAAGTATGGGTTAAAAAGACAGAACACCTGTTGTGCAAGTTATGAACTTCCTAGTGATATTTTAAGAAAGATAGGGACTGTGGAGGCATACAGTTACAAGAGAACCTGAACCAAGCACTTCACATGCTTCCAGCTCTACAGTTGTTCACACTGCCAAGAGGACTGGGATGCAATTACTATTGAATAATAGGTAAGTGTGCGCATTAAACTTTAAAAAAAATAATATTTTTATTTTTACATAATGCATTTTATTTATACTCCGTCCAATATAGTCATTATGAAAATATTATTTGCATCAAATTACTGAAGGAGGGAATAATAGCTAGCGACTTTCCATGGAAGATTTAGCGACATTTAGCTACTTTTAGGTACCAGCCTAGCGGCATTTGAAAATCCGAGTTGGCAACCCTGGACTAAACGGAAGAAATTCAGTTGACTTTCAGAGGTCGTGGCGTGAGAGACGCATTTATCTGGATTAATATACCCCCAAACTGAAAATTCAGTCGCAGGAGGAGCAAAGTTCAGCATGTGCATGCACTGTATGTGATCGACTAAAGAATTCTTTTAGATCTCGTGACTTTACAAGTAAGAAAGTTATTGTGGAAAATGGCAGGGGGATTCCTAAACTGAGCATTAGCTTAAAAGTAAAAAACTGTGTTCGAAAATTTAACAATCAAATGTACATGATCAATGACTGGCTTGCTGGATGTAGAGCGCAGCTTCTCTGCTTTGAAGCGAATTAAAACGTACTCAAGAAATTCTCAAGGTCAAGAAAGATTGCAAAGTTTAGCCCTTCTATCACTTGAAAAAGAAGTATTGCATAATCTTCAGAGCAAGCCAGAATTTTACACCGAAGTTACTGATCATTTTGCTCGTAAGCCAAGAAGAATTCCATTGAACTATGTTTAAAATGGTAAGTTAAAATAATATTTTGTTAATTACTTCCCATTTTATAATTATGTTAAATGAATAATAAAATTATATTAATATTCTTACTCCAGCTTCATCAGAGATCTTACCAGCGTCATTTGCTTACCCTAGCATTTTTCTCACGACACGCCACTGATTAATACCATGCCATGTTATCATCCAAGGGAGAGATTCAGTTGCCGGCACATTTCAATCAAGTTCGTTCCCGACAACTGATGTTTCTGGGACAGCCCTCAGCGCTTGCCAAATGAGCTAGAAAATTTTGTTTTCGAACTTTTTGCTCTGAGCTACAATGCTCATAATGATTTACCTTTAGTTTCGTGTTTTTTCCCTTTCCTTTTCTGATATAATAAGTCCCTGGATTCACCTTTGGCACTTGGAATTCATGCTGGGAACATTTTAATGGCTTTCTTCTTTAAACTTCCATATTTGTTGTCATTTTCTCATGTTGAGACAATCATTTACTGTGTCTGGCTCCCAAGTTGAGATATAAATAAAAAAATTTAATAAGTCAAATGGATTGATCCAGCTATTGTGGGGAATATTTATAGCTGCTTTGATATTAGTCTCAGTTTTAGATCTTTTTTGGCTTACGGTAAGGTGAATAGTGAGGGTGTATGGGGTTAAACCAAGTAAATCTCCAAGGTTACCTAAAACCTGTGATGACCAGTAGTAAGCTGTTGGGTATTGTTTTAGTGTGTTAAACAGGTTTAAGTCGTTCCTGGTGTTTGAGCCAGATTAATCTCCGTCATGATGTAAGCTACAGGAGCACCTCTGACGTGTAACATTTATATAACTGAACAAAATGAGTCAATATCAGAAGCCAAAATTAGCCAAAATAAGTATATTTCGGTAGTCAGTAACTATAAGATGCAAAAATAAAATTTACGTATAATAGATAGAAATAAACCTAACCTAACCTCGCACAAATCCCTTATAGATTCAGTTTGCTCTCATGGGGCACACGACGACAGGTCTCAGTTATTTACATCATATTACTACTTTACTAAACATAACGGCCAAGAAGTAATATATTCAGGGGCGTTAAGTCTTGAATCCACATAGTTCGAGATACTCAGTTTCATTTTATTTGATTTTAGAAATTGTATTCCAGTTTCGTAAGAGAAATATAAATATATAAATACATTCAACAGAAGAAACTAAAGATTGAAACGAATAAATCTATCAGTGCCCACTGGCAGTGTCCGTATCTACAGCCCCTGTTGTTCCTTAGTATAATCACGAGAACAAAATACAAGCGTTTTACATTCATATGTAGACGACCTGGTTATAAAAGAAAATATTTGTATCATAATAATATTAAAACCAATTTTAGTTTTCTTCCGACTGCAGGGGACCAGTGCCAGGTATATTTAACACCCAAGGCAGCTTCCCTCCCTGTTGAACCTGGGGAAAATAAAAGTGGGACTTGTACACTTGTGTTCTGCGGAAACCACATAATATTCTTGTGACTTCTTTTTCTTCTCCGTCACGTAAACATCCTCAGGAACTACTTAATATTATTTCCATTATCACCAAACTATAAAAGGTCATTAGAGAGTTCGTGACTACATACCTAGTATATTCTACCTCTGCAGTACAATAATCAGTTTGTATGGTATAACTTCAAATACATATCGACAGTGAGGGATTAATCCTTAGTATGAAGGTCATGGTACACACATTTTGACGCTCTGCTCTGCGCGTCACGTTACAATTCTCTTTACTGTACTCTTAAACTGTGATAAAATAGGCGGGGCATAGCCTAGTTTACAGACCTTAGTTGTTGAAGCCCAGCAATACATTTCAACTCAAATTTTCTTCATTATTTAAGCAAATATACAAACATTTGGATACTTCTCATTATCTTAAATAACAAAGAATAGTTTAATATTATAAAAATTCTACCTTTGGATTGTTTGATATTAAATCCTGGCAGTGATACAGCCGAAAAGAAATCCATCAATCAAAATCTCCTCCCATACACTTCACTAAGGACTGCCAGGTAAAGTTGCCAGCACGAGAACCAGGGTGGGGCCGGTGGGCTGACTGGCCGCGTATCCCGTTGTAAAATATATAGTTTTGTTTTGTCCTCTTTATTGTTGTTTGTCATTCATACACCAAGATGCCAGACGAGGATAAACCCTCAATGAAAACAAATCCATATTGTTAAACTTAGCACCAAAAGTATCAGAAAATTTACATCTAAAATATTAGTTAATTTTTTAATAAATTATTTCTTACAATGTTTGTGGTCAAATAATTCAGCGGTGTTAATATTTAGTAAATTCAATATTATGTTAGGTGCTGACTACCATTGTAACTTAAGAATTTCCGGAAACGAACACAGATGAAACTGCTTTATAAAATGCGTGAGAACACTAAACGTTGTTTATTAAAGGGTTATAAGGTAAAGAATGTCTTGGAGCTGAGCACACTGAAACTGCGTTATATATCAGAATGACGTGACACTCACAATTATCCTTAATAACATAACTGAAATTCTGTAATGATGACACTTAACTCCCTAATTGTTTAAGATTTTGTCATCGTCCAATCTTCCCACCGTTGGGATTATTAACTGCTGAATTCACAGATGAATAAACATTATTTTGACAAAGGCAACCCCAAAGGTGTACACAACGAGTGCCAGCTTGGAATACTTGCCGTTCACACAGCTATGTTTAAATCTGTGGCCATTTCTGATGACTCCATGACCCATGTTCACGATATGTAAACGTCTAGTAAGGTCTGCTGAGGTAGGTTGGTTGAAGACAAGTTAGGTTAGTTGAACTAGATTGAGTATGTGGTTAGGTTATGGGCGGGTTGAAGAAGCTGCTGGCGAATGAGTTGTATCATAAAAGAAATCACGGTATAACAAATTCTCGAGACCTTTATAGTGTGAACCTAGTGTATACACCCACGAGTCATAATGTCCGCCGTTGTCAAGATCTTTATATTCCTTTATTTTACTTACCCCAATTTCATTTTAACCTCTGATCTCAACATTTCTTTCGTAGTTTGGTACATGTTATCCCCTCAGCATTCTGTTATGAAATTAACCTTAGTTGGTGTTAATCAAGGAGGATGAGCCATTGGTTGAAATACGTGTATGTTTAGCATTTGACTTTGATCCTTTAGGAATTATTCGGTGGCCCAGATTCAAAGGATCAAAAAATAATAAGGGTTTACACTGGATTAAGGTATACGCAAAACAATTCGACCCACAAACTCAAGAACGACGTGTGGCTGACGTTGTTGGGGGAAACCAGACCGGCATCATCACCCTGGTACTGAACGCGTGAGATATTGTCGTTCTGCTTTTCTATCCTGAACGGCAACAGTGAACTACTTTCCCCATTTTGTTTAATAGTAGTTTAGTGTACTGACTTAAGAGGTACTACCTCCTGGGAAGATATAGGAAGCATAATGTATTGTCTAATGGTAGATCCTTTCTGCCTCATTTACACATAATTGCAGGGTCTCAATTGTTTCTCTTACTACTTCAACATATATATATTGTTTCGCACTTTTGATCTTTTTTTTTGTAATTCTTTATGGTTCTTTATTATTATTAGTATTACTATTATTATTTTATTTTTAATTTTGTATTCTTTATTATAAATTTTATTTACAGAACTAAGAATTATTATTAGTATTACATTTTCGCCCCCCTGGCCCCGAGGCGGGTCAGAGACCTGTGCCCGGGTGGGCTAATCCCCATAAAAAACAACTTATAACTACGTGCTTAAAGACCTAGGTTGTTTACGCACAGAAACACTGTACACATAAACAACAATGGTGACGACACAGCATATTGTAAGTTATACTCCCCAACAGGCCGTCGTGTGTAAGGGAGTGGCGGCCTTGAGAAAGTCATATTGGTTTATACAATAATTATACGTTTACTAATTCAGTTACTGATAAGAATCTGATTGGTGAGTAATATGAATCATAAGCAACATCAACAATGGACTTGTTACGTGGTGGAGAGCGTATAGTCTCACAAAGAAGAGAACCAGGGAAAACAAACATCTTAACTATGTTTTGGTTTATTTATTCGCCAACGTTTCGGAAAATATTTTCCATCATCAGAGCCTAGAAAACAGACAAAAGTTTAAAAATTACAGGTAATATACAAGAACGAAACATTATTCCAGACATTACCTTCCGCAAAACTGTTCAAAGTAACAGCATTACAATTTACAACCACTAAAAATGGCGGGAGACCTAAGTGCAAAACTAAAATAAGAAACTGAATCATCTGAAACGGAAAACAAGTGACTATAAGAGATGATTAAAAACACAGGGTATAATAATTCTGGCATCAACCCCGTATTGCAAGTAACACCATAATACTGGTAAAAGGTGAAAGTAGATCCTCAATATAGTGGTGATACAACACACTGTTGGTTGACGCTGTTTCACAGCCCTTGCTGCTGACACACACAGTCGACTTGGGTGCCTGGAGAGAAGTTAATAGGCTGTAACCATCAGGACACAAATTAACTACCATCAAAGTTCTTCATAATACTGTACATGGATTTGTGTTCGGGCAGCAGACGTTGTCGCTGGTATTGTCCGAGAATAAAGTCCTTCACCTACCCGTACTATTAAGCACCAGGCGTAAGTTATATACCATCTACAGTAAATACACCAGAAATTCGGTCGGTTTGTTGTCTAATTACATTATTTGGTCTATGGTATTAGAATGAAGAAGGAACATGGAGATAATGTAAAAAAACACCTCTGGTATTCAAATAATAATGTTTCCTCGCCATTTTGCAGAGTAAAGAAGTTCCCCCTTACATCATCACCAACACATGACTAACGTAGAAAACAAACTAATTAAGCTCGTACTAACACCACACACACACACAATAAACAGCTCCCCACTCGCTTGGTCTGTAGTAACACAGTACACCCAATGGGTAAAAAAACTCACGATAGCTTATCTAGTATCAACACACACACACACACACACACACACACAGTAAGAAAAAAAACTTGCTACCTCAGCTCGGAGCAATGCAACACAGTAAACATCTCACGGGAGTAGCTTATAAAGACACACACGTTAGTTCGTAGTACACATATATAAAATAAAAACTTGCTCTGTGTGTGTGGACCTCCGTTAAGGTAGTCAGTCTACCCCAGTCTCTATACTTTGTTCAAAGCCTCAACAAAATCCATATCCCTAATGACATGCCAACTGCCTCGTCCATCACTGATGCGCTCTCAGAAATTATGGATGCAAATTATGACATTACCAACATAACTAGACAGTGACAATCTTTCTCTTCCTTAGTTTTCGTTAATACTGTTAATTATAAATACTATACCTACTAAAACGGTATCTTCTACTACACATTATTTCTTAACACTTAAAGCGATGAAATGTGCTGTAAGTGTAACTAAAATAATAATTATAAAAACATTCGACAAGTAGAGTAATAACAAATATCTCACAGCAATAAGTTAAGAATCTATTAAGGTATGTCGATGAATCGGTGAGTCCTGCCTATTACAGTACTGGCGACAGCTGTGGTGGTGGGCGATGTACTAAAGGCAATGGTTTAGGTGTAGCTACGGGCGTAGTGACAACTATGTTAGTAAAAGTGATTGCTACTTCTGATCGTAATCACAGTAGTGTTCTCCATGACTGTAGAATTAGTTGTGATAAATCGAGGAAGTGTAGAAGTAGCAGCCTTGGGGATACGTGGAGTAATAGCTCCTGCTTTTGCTACTTACGCTGATAATAAATAGTAATTATTGGCCTATAATAGCATTATTGAGTAATGCCAGACCATTGGTAAACGTGACATTAAAAAAAACAGAGAATGGAATCATCGGTGATAGGAAGTGATGCAACGGCTAAGTAAAATTTTACGGAGTATCGTCACTGACAAACAGAGCCATTTATCTGGTTTCTAAAACGAAGTAATAATAATAATAATAATAATAATAATAATAATAATAATAATAACATTTTGCCAGTGTTAACCACCATTCGCTGACATCTTATTCCATGGGAAGAGATAACTATTATTTTACAGGAACAAATTATATAACTAACACCTTATTCATTACTTGCTTCTTTCTATAAAAATATATTTGCTGCTGTCGTATTTGCAACATTTGCTTTAAATTTTATTTTATTTCTGAGTAGCCAACAAGAGGAGAAATATTTTCCTAGCAGTATAGAGAAAATCTGTAGGCTACACGTACTAGGAAAAATTTTTGTTTATAGGCGATAAGTAATTTAGATTTATAGCAAAGAAATAGCAGCGGGCAATGGAAGAGTTTGTATCAGAAGATAAACAGATTATACTAATTGCTAAGTTGTTCAAGTAAATAAAAAAAAATTATTAGTAGCAGCGAAACACTGTATAGTATTTTGCACGACCAACAGAGTTCCTAGTCGCAGCAATAGTATACGCGGTAACCAAATAAATAGTTTGTAACAGATAAATATTTTGTATGAACACATTGGAAAAAGCTGTAGCTGGCAGTAGCGGCAGAGAAATGTGTTTGTAGAAACATGTGATGGTTCTCAAATTCACTTTGAACGGATAGTAATATTTACCTTGTGTGTAGTAATTTGTTACTTCCGGAGACAACAATTTTTTGCTGCCTTCACCGGTAGGATTTAACTATAGAGAGGCGTTTATCGTCGATAAGTCTTTAATTATTTCTTGGTCAATTTATAGTACAGGACATAACCCGATATTGCATATATATCTTTTTTTTTTTCAAATGGTAAGTTGAGACAAAAACAAGACGAACTTCATCTGTGGCTCACTGTTGGTGATTTGTTCACAGAACAAGTTTCTGACCGGCTCTGTAAACTACTGGTAACACAGTAAGAGCAGGCGTGACGCCAACAGCGGTAATATTGATACTGTAACCGCCAGTGACGGCATGCACTTTCACGCAATCATAAAATAACGAAACCTGTAAGTCATGAGAACGTGAAAAATGCAATGTAAAACACGTGTGTAGCAGCCGTACATGTGATCTCTGGCAAACCGGAGACACTGAGGGAACACGTGAACACCTACAAGTGACTGGTGACCTACCTGACTTGTCATGGTCGTGATGGTCCGAGTCGGAGGTGTTGGTATGGTCTCCAGCTGAGCCTGGGCTCTGGGGTCCTTCTAATCCTAGCATATCCCTGCGGCCCCTAGTCAGGTCACCCAGGGGGCGGGCCCCCATCCCTGGAGGTGCTAGGCCTAGGAGAGGAGGGGGCAAGGCGCCCTGTAAGCCGGCAGCGAGGGCGGGGGGCAGCGGGTAGTGGTGTAGGGGTGGATACGGTAAGGAGGGCAGTAGAGGGGGAGGCAAACCTGAAAGATGTGGGAGGAGGCAAGTATTGTACAGGTGCGGGAGGCTCAGCCCTAGAGGCGCCAGGGCCCCTCCGCCACCACCAACGCTCTCCTTCCCTCCACCGCCGCTGCCTCCACCAAGGAGATACTCCATAGCGAAGCTTTTGCCCCTCTGACTGGTGTGGAAGCTGGCTGCTGTGTTGCCGGACATCATGGGACAGCACCGTTGTGTCACACGTAAAATTATCACGAAATGTCACTAGATATTTTCCACCAGGCAGCGCACTATGAACACAATCAATATGATACAGTATTCTTGTCTCTGTACGCTAATCTGTCATCAACATTTTCAGCAGTAAGAGTCAAAGCCTAGCTAGTTCAACTACCGTCCCCGACAGCAGACTTGACACGACTCGCGTGGAGATAGGAGGAGGTGATCGTGAAGGACAGCTCTGCGCCTCCCGCCAGCGGCAACGGATCTGATAACAGCAGAGCGAGTTCCCCATAAGCCGTAGAGGTGTCAAGCTCCGCCCATGTTCTCCCCACCTACTGGCGTTCATTGGCCGCCCGGGAAAAGGTTAATCCACACTCGATGCTGAGTGGTCAGTTTTACCCATAAGCTCCACCTTCATCGTTACAGCACATCAAATGGGGGATGGAGCACCGCCTTGTGGTAAATTATGGAAGGGGATTGTGTTTCTGCAGGAAATTGACGCCCTATTATTTGCATGTTTGCTTCTGGTAAGAGCCTACAGATTTTATCAGTCCATCCATATATTAGAGGCCATCAGGCTTAATAGAGGGCCATTGTGTACAGCGGCCGCCTATACGCCGCTACTGAAAAGAAGGCAACCGTAGTGTTTGATAAAGAGAGGCACAGGGGCTCCTAAGAGGGTGTTAAATACCCGAGAGGATTGTAGTGACAAGGCCGCGCTGCGTGTTCAATATGTAGAGCCTAGCCGCTCCCGGGCTGACCCCGCTCCTGCCCTCAACTGTTGACGCATCCCATAAACCATGTTCATCACTAAATAGTTTCTGAACGACCAGATAGGTATCAGATATCAGGATTATTTGTGATCAGTGGAGCAGATATGCAAATCTAATCTACCAAATACAGATTTTAATAATGTTGATCATAGGGTTGGAAATTTTTCCTGGGAGAAGAGGGAAGGAGGGGGGGTGCAAGACCTCCACCAGGGATGAGTGGCGGTAAAGCGTGAGGTCTTAAGACAATTATTGCAAATTGGTATTCATTAAAATTTCAGTTTAATTGCAGGGCACATCATGAGAGTCTTGTTAGAACATCAGTACCGACGCAGCAGTGTACGAGGCCTCACAGATGTTTGGTAAAGTGAGCATGTCTGTAAGGAAGGTTTTTATAGCATGTCTGTGGGCGAGCAAAAATGAGCACCATGCCAAGCCGACCTGAGCAAAAATTCAGGTGTCGGCCATATTACAGGGGGTATCTTTCCCAAGTGTTTGACAAATTATCTGTGTAATTCATTCTAGTGTAGCGTTACCTACTCTAGTGCCGCGTTACCTACTCTAGTGCCGCGTTACCTACTCTAGTGTCGCGTTACTCTAGTGCCGCGTTACCTACTCTAGTGTCGCGTTACCTACTCTAGTGTCGCGTTACCTACTCTAGTGTCGCGTTACTTACTCTAGTGTCGCGTTACTTACTCTAGTGCCGCGTTACCTACTCTAGTGTAGCGTTACCTACTCTAGTGTCGCGTTACCTACTCTAGTGTCGCCTTACTCTAGTGTCGCGTTACTCTAGTGCCGCGTTACTTACTCTAGTGTCGCGTTACCTACTCTAGTGCCGCGTTACCTACTCTAGTGCCGCGTTACTTACTCTAGTGCCGCGTTACTTACTCTAGTGCCGCGTTACTTACTCTAGTGTCGCGTTACCTACTCTAGTGCCGCGTTACTTACTCTAGTGCCGCGTTACTTACTCTAGTGCCGCGTTACTTACTCTAGTGTCGCGTTACCTACTCTAGTGTCGCGTTACTTACTCTAGTGCCGCGTTACTTACTCTAGTGTCGCGTTACTTACTCTAGTGTCGCGTTACCTACTCTAGTGTCGCGTTACCTACTCTAGTGCCGCGTTACCTACTCTAGTGCCGCGTTACCTACTCTAGTGTCGCGTTACCTGCTCTAGTGCCGCGTTACTTACTCTAGTGTAGCGTTACCTACTCTAGTGTCGCGTTACCTGCTCTAGTGCCGCGTTACTTACTCTAGTGTAGCGTTACCTACTCTAGTGTCGCGTTACCTACTCTAGTGTAGCGTTACCTACTCTAGTGCCGCGTTACCTACTCTAGTGTAGCGTTACCTACTCTAGTGTAGCGTTACCTACTCTAGTGCCGCGTTACCTACTCTAGTGCCGCGTTACCTACTCTAGTGCCACGTTACCTACTCTAGTGCCGCGTTACCTACTCTAGTGCCACGTTACCTACTCTAGTGCCGCGTTACCTACTCTAGTGCCACGTTACCTACTCTAGTGTAGCGTTACCTACTCTAGTGTCGCGTTACCTACTCTAGTGCCGCGTTACCTACTCTAGTGCCGCGTTACCTACTCTAGTGCCGCGTTACCTACTCCAGTGTCGCGTTACCTACTCTAATGCCGCGTTACCTACTCTAGTGTCGCGTTACCTACTCTAGTGTCGCGTTACCTACTCTAGTGCCGCGTTACCTACTCTAGTGCCGCGTTACCTACTCTAGTGCCGCGTTACCTACTCTAGTGCCGCGTTACCTACTCTAGTGCCGCGTTACTTACTCTAGTGCCGCGTTACCTACTCTAGTGTAGCGTTACCTACTCTAGTGCCGCGTTACCTACTCTAGTGCCGCGTTACTCTAGTGCCGCGTTACCTACTCTAGTGTCGCGTTACCTACTCTAGTGCCGCGTTACCTACTCTAGTGCCGCGTTACCTACTCTAGTGCCGCGTTACCTACTCTAATGCCGCGTTACCTACTCTAGTGCCGCGTTACCTACTCTAGTGTCGCGTTACCTACTCTAGTGCCGCGTTACCTACTCTAGTGCCGCGTTACCTACTCTAGTGCCGCGTTACCTACTCTAATGCCGCGTTACCTACTCTAGTGCCGCGTTACCTACTCTAGTGTCGCGTTACCTACTCTAGTGCCGCGTTACCTACTCTAGTGTCGCGTTACCTACTCTAGTGCCGCGTTACCTACTTTTATGTTGTAATGATAACGTTTATAATTATGCCTCATGACTGAGAGCTTCAAGACTGAGTACTAATAGACCTTAAATACTTACACTGTACACTATATACTGTATGTTACATGGCTTGACTCACATATTTACGCTGAAAAAATGCCGACAATATAGCTGACAGCTTAAAGATCTTTGAGTCATATTCGTTTGGTTAACTTTGATATTTTATTCTGGTAAATATTCTCCAATAAACAGTAGTGGACTCCAGACATTCCTTGGGAACATCCTATTGACCTAAAACTTTATCTCAAGCTGATAACCTGAGTGTTCAAAGTTTCATTAGTTTTAAGACATCTTGTTGACTTACATTAATATATACAGCGACCGCATCACTCACACGGTATCCCCTGAGCGCGAGCGTCGAGAACATAGCTCAGGTAGTTTGGGGTTAAGCACCATTAACCCTTTCACAGCGGGAGGTTACCCTCAGCTGAATAAAATCGTTTGGCGGTAACCAGAATAAAATGGCAAGCGCATGGCACGCGGTGAGGGGGCTAAGCAAACATTATTGTTATAAAATATGTGAAAATAAGTTTGTTCCATCAACATTTTAAGCACAGGTTACATGTGTGTGTTGTACAGTGCAGACACGACGCTACTATAGAGGTATAGATCTAGTGGTCGAGTACCGCCACCTAAAGAAGTGTTACCACCTAGGAGTTACTGAACCTCACTCTCCTCTCCTGCCTGCACTAATGTTGGTTTAATAATGGCTTTTACTGTCTGCCCTCATCTGACTTCCCTGTATTTCCGGTTAGCACACACTTGCTCCTTTTCCGTTGCTATTAAACACCAGGAAGATCACTGGTTGACCTAGACCTCCCTTTGTGGGGCAATTACCCGACGCAGACATAAACAAACCTCTACACTATTAATGTTTACAATATTGTCCAGTTCACTTTTTTACATAATGGCAAGTTTCCTTCTTTGTTTAATATTGTACTCTATCTTCCCCCTCTAAAATACTTTACAAATCTAGAAAATATTAATATGTTTTACTCCTACATAAAATCTGAGATTATTTCAACGTAATTTCTTAATTTTTTTCAACCATTTAATTTTAATTTTATAAGTTCTTCTTTCCCAGTTCTATCAAATATTTCTGCGGCGTCTGTTGCTTTCCTAATATACTCGCTTGACACCTCGTTATAATCACCTAATATATTCATAATGTGTAATTTGACTCCACGTGCAGACTCACAAGGCACTGTTGGGAGCCTTGGGTATAGCTTCAACATCCGCATCACTTGCTTGGTTGATATGTGTCACTCATACCGCGTGACCCTGCAGCCGAGAGGGAGAACTTCACCGTATCCAACCTCACACAAGTGACCACCCCACACGGGTCCCTTACATTACACGACGTAATTAATAATATTTTCATTACTTTCAGACTTATTATCTTAATTCTTACTCTCAAAGTTTCTCCCAATATTGGTTAATTTGACCATTGTTTTGTCTTTACCACCAGTGACTTTTGGAAGTGCAGCCGTCGAGTGGATATAGGGTCGCTGATTCGATCCCGGGGCACATCCAGTTGACCCAGCTATAAACAGGTACAGTGCCTATAACTGCTAAGCATAGTTAAATACACACAGTAGTGGAATCAATCAGCTTCATCATCTTCCACACAAATAATACAAGTTTGAATTAACATGTCAGGTGGGCCAGGAGAGAACCCACCACTGTGTCAGGTGGGCCAGGAGAGACCCACCACTGTGTCAGGTGGGCCAGGAGAGACCCACCACTGTGTCAGGTGGGCCAGGAGAGACCCACCACTGTATCAGGTGGGCCAGGAGAGAACCCACCACTGTGTCAGGTGGGCCAGGAGAGACCCACCACTGTGTCAGGTGGGCCAGGAGAGAACCCACCACTGTGTCAGGTGGGCCAGGAGAGACCCACCACTTACTTTCAAACAGGACAACGTCTAAATTCTTTGTATTCATCTGTTCACTGTTGGCATCATTAACCAAGTCGTATCTTATTACCACATTGGAGTCTCTTACACTGGCAGCGGCTTTAACATGAGTATAGTAGAGTCTCGTGGTTATTGGATAGTGCCAGGGTAACCAATGATTGAACATACTTGACGTTTACACTTATTGAACATGTGGTTAAAACTGTCTACTGTAGTTCCCTAATGGTAATAGATCAGTGGACTCTAGCGGAGATGTTGATATTGAAGAGTACATTATGAGTACAAGAGTAAACATCAAGAGGACACCCTGAGTCTAGTAATTAGTAGTAGGTAGTAGGCAGCTGTCAAACAGGGAGGTACTACCGCCTGGGAAGATATTGGAAGCATAATGTGTTGTCTAATGGTAGACCCTGCTGCCATATGTGACCAAGTCCCAGGTTGATGATCTGACTTTCTGCCTCATTTACACACAATTGCAGGGTCTCAATTGTTTCTCTTAACACAAGATACATATGTTGTTTCTCACTCTTGATTTGTTCTTTACGGCTCTTTATCATTATGGCAGCAGGGTCTACCATCAGACAACACATTATGCTTCCAATGTCTTCCCAGGCGGTAGTACCTCCCTGTTTGGTAGCTGCCTACTACCTAGCTACCTGAGTATAATCGTTCATTTTTCAAATTATTTAAGTAATATACATTATGGCTAGAATTTTGTAATTGCAAGTATTTTCTGTTTATTTAAAAATACACCACCCTGCCCCGGCCCGGCCACCACCGCCTCTATAAAAACAAAACTTTAATGTAAATATCTATAAAATCTTACTAAAATCCCGCCATGAATCCACAGCAGCAGATAGCCATGTAAGATCTATTTCCCGGACTCTCCCTCTGTATGGTATATTCAGGAACTTTGATGTATAATATACCTAAACGTATTCATGGGTCACTTTAGTCTCGCTGCTACAACACAACCTTCAGCCACACTACACGGTACACCAACACTATATACTGTACACCTCACTAAGAGTTGTGATTTTAATACTGATTCTTTTCCCCTTCACCCACTGTTAAGGCCCTTCCTGCTTCCTAACAACACCCCCCCCCCCCCCACAGCAGCGTGTCAGTGAGGCGGGGCAGCAACAGCTGACAGGCAGGTCACCCCTGCTGACTTCCTCATCCCTCACCGCCCGCCCACCGGAAACTCGCGCTCCTCCCACTGCCTCCGTGTTGAGAGGGGAGCTGGAGGAGTTAAGGGGGTGGAAGGTGGAGAGGAGGAGAGTGAGAAGAGGAAGGAGACGAGAGGAGAGTCTCTAAGATGGGCAAAGTACTGTAGTTAGAGGTGTACTGGAAGACGTAGACCTGTAACAATCAAACACTAGTTAAGGAAAATGTATATGTGTGGTGGAGAGGAGATGTAAAAAAAGTGGAAGTCTGCCAATTCCCATCAATCTTAAATTCACTCACACCCGCAAACCTTCTCACTCGTTTGTAACCAACTTCCATTCTCAACCTGACGGAGACGGTGTAGGTGTTGGGGGAGGAGGAGGAGGATTTGTAAGAAAGGAGGTGAAGGATGAATGGGTTTTGCCCTGTTGGGATGCCCCATCTGGGATTTCCCAGTTGAGTTGTTCTTGCTTGAAGGGTCTTCCTGGTTGTCTCTGCTAGGATGTTACTCTCGGGGTGATGGACTCCGTACATCAGCCCGGAGTACAACCAACAAAACATACTGAGAGAGGAATGAGGCTGACGTTCACGATACAGAGGGTGAGGATGCATGAAGAAAACACATTTGTCTTCTCATCATGAGTGTGTGTAGCATGTTTACTGACGACCACGATACATCACTTGCAGGTACAGGGGCGTACAGTACTGTCACTCTGTGCCTTGACTGTGAGAGGCTGGAAGGCATGTGATACGGTTTAATCCTATATCGTACAAGAAGGACCAAAGTAGCAAGAAACTCCTGACGGGGAAAACTCATGACACTTGTGATTCAACACGTTAGATTAATTCTATTCTGTCAGGCAACAAACGAATGAATGGATAAAAAAAATCCTAGTTTGAGTGTCTCCCGAGTGTTTGATAATAGCAAATAGCTAAATCAATAAAATTAAAATAAATAATACCACTAGGAGATATAATCATTTACTTATATCTATAATTAATTAGTACTATATTATACTGCACTTTATTTGACTATTTTATTTATAAGGTTTTCAAGCATGATTCAAGTATATCTAATGCTATTTCCATCTTTGAAGTCTTTGTCAGGAGCCACCACATTATGTTCACAAGTTACATTCATTACCTTTATGCAGGTAAAGTATGTATCTGTCCTAAACTGAATAAAGAATATCAATTGAAAATCCAAACCTCACGAAATCAATGCAAAAAACTCCTCTTCTTCGACAATATATATATTCTCATAATAACTTCTACGGCAAAATATTACTTACATATTTTTTCAAAAGATCGTTAATTATCGTTCATTATCCCTTATTTCCGCCACACCCTTGTAACATATGAGGCTGCCATATTATATTTCTTTAATGTGAATCAACTCTTTCAGTTTTGAATGGAGACTCAGTATACAGTGCGAAATAGTTTTAATTATGGTAAAAAAAAATACTGGTTGTTTAGGTGTGGCGTATTTAGTAAGTTTATTATGTTGAGCTGCAAGTGACAGTACTGATCATCAAATACGGGTAGTTGGGTACAAGAACAAACTTCACTCCGAGGAACGCGTTAGAGTACAGTATTGCACCTGGCAGAGCGGGAAGAATCTGGCAACTTCCACCACGATACCAGAGGCAGTATATCCTGGACAGTCTACACATACAGTCACCTGTAGTGACTCGAAACAACGTTAGATGCAAATAAATGCGCGGATATGAGGTTATGTAGATTCGAGGTTGGGTTGATGTAACGTCATCTCACATGAGCATTAACTTATGTGACGTTAGCCTCATGATATAAAAACGTAGACTGAATGTCAGCGGCGGATTTCAGAGGGGAGGAGCGTGGTGGGCGCACGCGCCTCTAATTTCTCGGCCAAATTCATCTTTTCCTTAACGGAAGATCTGTTAAACTGACTCAGGGAGCAACTATTGGCCTCTTTGCACACATCTTGACACACAAGCTTCCTTTGTGTGACAATCATTAAACATTTCACGCATAGTATACTCACATACCTATAGGATCAATTCTTATGAAATTTTAAACTAAACTTTTGAGCTTAAAATGTGTCACTTGGTACAAAGTATGCATTTCTTTCATTTTTACAAGAAATTATTATTCAGTTCTTTAAAATGGTAATGTTTTTAAAGTGACGTGACAGTTGTTTCATGCCACGATATATGTTTTAACGGTAACCTCTTATGACAAGGATCAACGTAACCCAGTCTAGTATTATTATTTCCTTAATTGAGAGGGAGGGAGGTTGACGGGGCGAGAATGTGCACTCACCCAATCCGTAATATATATATATATATATATATATATATATATATATATATATATATATATATATTTGTGTAGGCATTTACCCACCATTGGAATATCTATTTTGTTGCTAATAAGAAGCCTAAAGGCTTCAGATCAAATTTTCATATTTGGATTTTTTTATTGTAATATATATTATAATAGTTAAGTTTCTTCTGAATTAATTGTAAATTACCTGTCAAAATACACTAGTTAAATTTTCATACTGTGTATGACTGACGGCCATGTTGTACATGCAATAACATCAATAAGGGACTTAGGTGCTCGATAAATGTAAGGTAAAACACGTAAAGGTTAAGACAAACGTTGCGAGGTGGAATCAGTCAGCTGCGCGGCAATTAAAATATGTAGGTGATGTACAGTAAGTTTATTCAGGCTGCACAAAAGTTGTTGTGCAGACTGCCATTATAGTGAAGAAAGATACGTTTGTTTTTTTGCGTCACGACGCTGATCGCCAAGACAAAGGAAAGGTCAGGTTTTGTTAGGTTTAGTTTCATTAGTAATTTGATTTACTTTTCTAAAGTAAAATCGAAAAGTCAAAACAAATCGAAATATAAAAAATTTGCGTTGAAAACACTGTCTCTCCCTAACAATAAATAACTATAGCATTCAGGTTTTCTCTTCCGAATCTTTATCACAATGATAATAATTGCAGCATGAATTCTATTTTGAAATGTATGGGAACTAGTTTGTCTGGAGACAAGACTACTGGGCGGGCAACAACGGGTCATTCGTCGGAGACACCAATGATCAACAGTCAGTCGGTGTCTGAGTCCGGTCACCGGTGATTCGGTGACTCTGGTCAGTGACAAACTTAACAGGTGACACACTGTACAGTGCGTCTGTCTTATGGATTGCATTTCGACAGTAAGTACGTCAGTAATATTTTTACCGAACGCTCGTGAAACAGAAAGGTATTTAAAATTAGAGAAACGTATGAGAGTGGAATAGCGCTTTTTTTATATATTTTTTTTTTTTTTTTGGGGGGGGGGGGGGGGGCACTCCCCTACATCCTTGTGTAAGGTGAAGCGCAGAAGCGTTTACAGTGCCCAACAGGGAAGCATGCTAAGTTCTTGCTTGCCTTTATGTCTCATGAGTTAAGGGCGTAGAAGCCTGAAGAGTCAGTGGTTTATGTCATCAAGTTATTGGAAGCTCCAACAACTTGTCCCTGAATACGAATTCGCAACTTTCGACTTACAACAGGTACCTACTTTACTGCTAGGTGAACAGGGACTAATGGGGGCTAGGAAGTATGTCCAAACAACTTCCACCGGCCCGGGAATCGAACCCGTGACATCGGAATAGCGTTAAAGCGCGTTTTGTTTTTCAGCTGAGAAAAAATACCCCGCCCCCTCAAGAGTTACAGCTGATTGGCTGTTGCAAACCTGTCTGATTTTGTCCTGAGTAATACTGTACAGTCACCCAAAAAAGTCCTGTCGCGAACCACGATTCAGACTCTTGAATCCGAAGCATTTATGGACAGAATAATGTGTCAGTGTCCACTGCGTTGGGTTCACGAGTCTGAATCGTGGTTCGCGAAAGGACTTTTTTGGGTGACTGTACAGTATTTCTAAATGAGTTTATTCATAATGACCGTTCCTGACGAGAGAGATATTTAACTAAATTATATAAAGATACATACCTTCATTACTTCAAACAGGAGCACTTAGGAAGTTTATCAGAAGTATTATATGTGAATTAACTGGTAAACGCTTTAGGAGGACGCCTTTAATATATTCTTATTTTTACCCACAATAAGACATTCTAAGACAAATTACATATCAGTAATAGTACATTGTGCAAAAACAACATTTTAAAAGATTGGAATCACATTGAAATATTACACGACCGTTAGCAGAGGCGGGAAAAATATGAAGTTGTCGCTTGTTGAAAATGATGGAAGCCCTCGGGAAAAATAATCACGCGTCTGGGCCAAGGACTCGAACACATGACAGTGTTGAGAGATAACGCACGTTACCGCTGTTCTGCCACCACGAACACATGCAGGTGCTTGTAGCCGCCGTCAATATTTTTTTTTTTTTTTTACGGGGAATAGCCCACCCGGGCACAGGTCATCGACCCACAACGGGGCCGGGGGCGGAGGGCGAAAAAGTAAGAGTAAAAATAAATTAAAAATAGAAAAGGAAAAGGTTATATTAATCTTCACCGCGAAAATGCCGGAAAACCAGCTTTATAAAGTGAGACATTGTATGAGTGTGGAAACACAGAAGAAGGCAGATACCTCAATAATAGTGCCAACCATTAGCGCAGTCTAAACTACTGTAACTTGTGACGTCATGGGTAATCACGACGAAATTGATGTTTTTTATGCTGTGGAGGCGATTTGGCTCTGGAAAAATCGTTTATTACTACATTTGTGGTGCAACATCTCCATCTCCTGAATATAGATCAAATGAAAGTAGGTGACTATGTCTTTCTTTTATACTGGACTGTATACTTAAGAATTGTCTTGCACATCTTTAATATTTGGAAAAATTACAAAATGAAAATTTTCTTCAAAAGTCTGGTCAAGATTGAATGTTGAAAATAATGAATAAAGTCTGAGATGATCTTTATTACTCTCATCAGTTACGGTATAAACTACAGTGCTGGCTCATGTGAAGTGTGGGGCTCATCATCAGTTTAGGAAATATCACTTGTCTCCAAGACGTGCCAACTTGTTGCCAACAGTATTGATAATGATCAAGGGTGTCTAAATTTATTTATTTCTCGGGATAAAACAACCGAAGAATTTTTTGTATGTCTGTACTGTCCTGAACCGGGGAGTCAGTGTCTGTACTGTCCTGAACTGGGGAGTCAGTGTCTGTACTGTCCTGAACCGGGGAGTCAGTGTCTGTACTGTCCTGAACCGGGGAGTCAGTGTCTGTACTGTCCTGAACCGGGGAGTCAGTGTCTGTACTGTCCTGAACTGGGGAGTCAGTGTCTGTACTGTCCTGAACCGGGGAGTCAGTGTCTGTACTGTCCTGAACTGGGGAGTCAGTGTCTGTACTGTCCTGAACCGGGGAGTCAGTGTCTGTACTGTCCTGAACCGGGGAGTCAGTGTCTGTACTGTCCTGAACCGGGGAGTCAGTGTCTGTACTGTCCTGAACCGGGGAGTCAGTGTCTGTACTGTCCTGAACCGGGGAGTCAGTGTCTGTACTGTCCTGAACCGGGGAGTCAGTGTCTGTACTGTCCTGAACTGGGGAGTCAGTGTCTGTACTGTCCTGAACTGGGGAGTCAGTGTCTGTACTGTCCTGAACCGGGGAGTCAGTGTCTGTACTGTCCTGAACTGGGGAGTCAGTGTCTGTACTGTCCTGAACCGGGGAGTCAGTGTCTGTACTGTCCTGAACCGGGGAGTCAGTGTCTGTACTGTCCTGAACTGGGGAGTCAGTGTCTGTACTGTCCTGAACCGGGGAGTCAGTGTCTGTACTGTCCTGAACCGGGGAGTCAGTGTCTGTACTGTCCTGAACTGGGGAGTCAGTGTCTGTACTGTCCTGAACTGGGGAGTCAGTGTCTGTACTGTCCTGAACTGGGGAGTCAGTGTCTGTACTGTCCTGAACTGGGGAGTCAGTGTCTGTACTGTCCTGAACTGGGGAGTCAGTGTCTGTACTGTCCTGAACCGGGGAGTCAGTGTCTGTACTGTCCTGAACCGGGGAGTCAGTGTCTGTACTGTCCTGAACTGGGGAGTCAGTGTCTGTACTGTCCTGAACCGGGGAGTCAGTGTCTGTACTGTCCTGAACTGGGGAGTCAGTGTCTGTACTGTCCTGAACCGGGGAGTCAGTGTCTGTACTGTCCTGAACCGGGGAGTCAGTGTCTGTACTGTCCTGAACTGGGGAGTCAGTGTCTGTACTGTCCTGAACCGGGGAGTCAGTGTCTGTACTGTCCTGAACTGGGGAGTCAGTGTCTGTACTGTCCTGAACTGGGGAGTCAGTGTCTGTACTGTCCTGAACTGGGGAGTCAGTGTCTGTACTGTCCTGAACCGGGGAGTCAGTGTCTGTACTGTCCTGAACTGGGGAGTCAGTGTCTGTACTGTCCTGAACCGGGGAGTCAGTGTCTGTACTGTCCTGAACCGGGGAGTCAGTGTCTGTACTGTCCTGAACCGGGGAGTCAGTGTCTGTACTGTCCTGAACCGGGGAGTCAGTGTCTGTACTGTCCTGAACCGGGGAGTCAGTGTCTGTACTGTCCTGAACCGGGGAGTCAGTGTCTGTACTGTCCTGAACCGGGGAGTCAGTGACTGTACTGTCCTGAACCGGGGAGTCAGTGTCTGTACTGTCCTGAACTGGGGAGTCAGTGTCTGTACTGTCCTGAACTGGGGAGTCAGTGTCTGTACTGTCCTGAACTGGGGAGTCAGTGTCTGTACTGTCCTGAACTGGGGAGTCAGTGTCTGTACTGTCCTGAACTGGGGAGTCAGTGTCTGTACTGTCCTGAACTGGGGAGTCAGTGTCTGTACTGTCCTGAACCGGGGAGTCAGTGTCTGTACTGTCCTGAACCGGGGAGTCAGTGTCTGTACTGTCCTGAACTGGGGAGTCAGTGTCTGTACTGTCCTGAACCGGGGAGTCAGTGTCTGTACTGTCCTGAACCGGGGAGTCAGTGTCTGTACTGTCCTGAACTGGGGAGTCAGTGTCTGTACTGTCCTGAACCGGGGAGTCAGTGTCTGTACTGTCCTGAACTGGGGAATCAGTGTCTGTACTGTCCTGAACCGGGGAGTCAGTGTCTGTACTGTCCTGAACCGGGGAGTCAGTGTCTGTACTGTCCTGAACCGGGGAGTCAGTGTCTGTACTTTTGACAGTGATTAAAATACTTTTTAAACGTAATTTTCCCTGGAATGGCAAAGCCTGATGCATGCAGTCATAGGTGTTGCATCATCAACTCTGCTTCACACACTTGCATTAAGTTGTTTTGTACCTTCTGTTTTCCACGATTTTATCCAGTCAACCATTTAATTAAAGAGATTTTGTTCTCATTTTGAACTGGCGTTCTGTCCTCCAGTTGTACTTTCTTTAGCTACTGTTGAAAACGTCAAAAAGCTTTTAACATATTAAAGATGAACCTTGCTGCAGCAGCTTCTTGTGGTGATAAAGGTCCCCTTGTAGAATGAGTATGGATACTCGCTGCTACAGTTCTACCAAGTAACTGAGAAGCTAAATTAACTAATTTTATGCACCCTATATACTGTATTTGAAAGGGATATCTGTTAATTTTGGTGCCAACACTATCCCCACACATTAATTTTGTGAGTTTCATAAAAGTTTTGAATGCGGTTCTAGATGTGGGGCCTCATAGATGAACAATGTGAACTGTATACTGTACTGTACTGTTTGGTTTTGCTGTTGGTATTTCTATTTTTTTAAAAGGCACTTCTGTTGGATGGATCTCAGCTACTTGTCACAAATTTAGGATATAGTCCAGTCTCTTAATTTCTTATTCATTCTATTACCATGTATTTATTTTGCCTGCTGCTATGAAACATAATAACCCGACAGACGCCTTTACCTCTGAGAGCATCAACCTGTTGCCATGAAGACCATACTGTGCCACGTGTTACCTCACTCACCCAACCTTCACATCGACATTTAAAAAGTGTATTTCGTGTGGATTCTGGGTGGTTACTACCAGACAGATTAGGAGCCACAACAACTGGTGTGGCTGAGTTTGAATTCATTCCCCAGCTTGTGCTCAGTTTTGCGTTTGGGTTCAGGACTGTATTCACCTTTACAGAATTCGGGAAAAATTTTTAAGTTTTTCTGGTATAAAAAACATGATATGGGACAAAACATTTTACTGTTGGACATTAAACTTGATGTTTTAAGGTAACTCCTAGTAACTTGGATCGCACAACCTCGTTTCTGGTAACTTAAATTCAAGTGTGTGCATTTATTATCATGTTACATCGTGAAGTAATCAATGTATATGTTTAAAACTGTTTATTTTAATATGTGTTTGAATTATGTTGTTTGGCTCAAAATTTTTTTTGGGTAAAGTAGCTCTAATTATATAATGGGAGTCAGTGGGAAAATTGGTCCGGTGTTACGGGAAAAAAATCAAGAATGGAACTCTTCTGTGACCTGGGGGTTGTTTGTACCATCCAAGCCCAAGATATTATGAAAAGAAATACCTCCGTCTTTTATTAAATATCCCAGATGACTTTATTAAAGTTTTAAAAAATTCCAAAGCTGCACCACTATAATAATGGTACATTTTTTTATTATATTTACATAAAGGTTACAGTAGTACCTTAGTTCAAGCAGCAGCAGCAGTAACATGTTTTGTTTTGAATTTTCACATTTCTTTAACAGCCGCCTTAAACTTTTCATGAGGGTAAATCAACACCAAAGAAATGTTTTCACAGTTATTTACACTGACCTATGTTTGAGAAAGTTCTCTGTGTAGGAAGCTTGAAAATTTATTATTCTTCACTTTACATACCTGTACTGATATGAGGTGCATCTAAATGAGGAGTTGAAGCTACTGTAATGTGCCCCCTGTAGCGGTAGTACAGTACTGCACCATTAGTACTGCACCAGGATTGGTAGGTATAGTGGTGCATGATATTTTTGTTTGTGGGCAGTAGTCCACCCGGGCACAGGTTACTGACCAACATCGGCGCCTGGGAGACAAAATATAATAATAATGAACCATAAATAAATACAAAATTAAAAATAATGATCAAGAGTGAGAAACAATATATGTTTGTTGTGTTGTCAAAGTAAGAGAAACAATTGAGACCCTGCAATTGTGTAAATGAGGCAGAAAGTCAGATTAGAAACCTGGGACTTGGTCACAATTTTTGTGATGCCATACAGCAGCAGGGTCTACCATTAGGCAACACATTATGCTTCCATTATCTTCCCAGGTGGTAGTACCTCCCTGCTTGGTCACCTTCAAGTATAAACATCTCGGTGTGATTCCTGGTTTGTTTTTCAAGCGTGTTTCGAGGATTTTCCATTAAATCGGGTTCTTTGTTCACTTTGGCTATTTTGGGGTTATTTTTGAGTTATTTTCGTTAGATTAGGTGAAGTGAGGGGTCTCTCGGGGCCCTCAACGTCCGCTCACAGCTGGAGGCTCTCTGGCTACAATCAAGTACGTGTCTCACTATATTCACCACTCGCTTATGGTAACAGCTTAAAAAGATTAATAAGTGGGAGTGCACTGTTGTACCTAACATTAAGATACTAGTTTGAACTCTTTCATGCTGCTGTCACGTGGTTTTTACACACTGTAAGAAAAGAATAAAACAAAATATTACAAAGCTTAGGAATTATAAGATAACATAGATTATTTTATTTTATGGAGGTTAAGAACACTAATGTATTTCTGTTAATTTATATTATGTCACCAATTTTGTTGAATTTTTATTTTTATTTAAATCTCATTACGGAAGGAATTACTTGTTTTTAGTTTATGATTTGTGGTGATCCTCGCAGGGTTTTCGGAGAGCTGCCTGTCTTTCACGAAACCAAGGACGATAAATTAGAATTATTAATAGCCTCAAGTAAGAGTTTGTCATAGTATTGATACACTTTATCTCTTAATTTGGCAGTAATCCATTGAGAACGGTCAGTAGCTACAGTATACATGATCAACCTTTACTTAAGTCTCTGCGAGAACTTGTATTCACTCTGTTGACTGCACTCCCAAGAGCCCCGTGTAAAGAACCTCTCAAAATACAGTCATGTCAAAATAGAGGTCTGTCCAGGGATGGGTACGAAGCGGCAACCAAATTAACGACGATGGAGCGGAACGATTGTGTGCCATTGCTATTTCCTTCTCCAATATCTTGAGGAAATAAATGGACTTTGTGCCAACTCTTAACACGATCTTGGTGCTGCAATCATAAGGTATGTGGAAAGAGTGTGTAGCGTATACAAGTATTATTAAAGACCAGCGCCGATTCTATTGTTCGTAGAATAATATACAGTATGTACCAAATGTAGTGAAAATAAAGAGTTTCACAGATGAGTACAGCAGAGTGTATAATGAAAAGTGGTGTTACTTAACTGCATATCAAAGCGTTAAGCCACACTTGAAAAGGGTTATCACGCTTGAAAAATACTTGAGAATATCAGGAAAGTTGGATGTTGGTCTGATTAAACGTAGCTAATAAAGGTTTATATACTGTTGTTAGGTTATGTACAGCACAGGGACGTCCTCAGATCACGCCACAAAATTTCTTTCGGACTTGTCAAGATTTCACCCAGACTTGTTATTTTACACGATAAAAAAAAGTCCCATGAAATATTTGAAAAGCAGAGAACAAACTTTTTTATGTAATGTGAATTATACGTATAGCAACTCGAAGGTCAATGATCACATGTCCAGAAGAAACACCCTGTATAAGGTACGTTGTTTAATAGTCTGTTACCCTCGCGTCCACCGACCTAAGACGAGTCCACCACCTACTGATCGAGCATAAACAACAACAAGCAAAGGCTAATGTTAGTTCGCTGTATGTGAACGGGGGTGAAAGAGCGCGTGTTCCACTGGTAGCGATAAATGTGAATGCAGTCAAGTACAGTACAGGTCAGGTCAATGTTGCCTTGTGTACAGAAGTCATACTGTACACGCCTATATGACACCCACTCGTATGTCCAATAATTTAACATTGTCAGCTTCATGGTTAATTGCTTTTCCTGATTGTAATTCATCCCAGTTGTGTCGTTTTCACACCTCAGTGGCAGTTTCTTGTACATTATTCTTAATTTCTTTCCTCGTCTTCACCTCACACCCCTCTACACTTCTGTCAGTTTTTTTTCTTAGCATTTCTGTCATATTGTCTCTTCAGCTATTCTGTATTTATTCCCACTTTCTTACTTCTGTAAATCTTAACTACCCTGAACCTTCCATTTTTATATTGGAAAGTTTCTATCAAATATTTCTCAGCTATTTACGGGCGCCGCCGCTGTTCTCAGAAATAATCTGATGCTAACATTACCAGTCGAAGCGCCGCTACATTTTCTCAATGTCAGAAATATATTTTAATTGTAATAGAAAATGTTGGTTTTCTACACCTGTAATTTGAGAAGTATTTAATGGAAGGAATGTTGACGAAAGTTGAAAAGCCACTTAAGTTTGTCCCCGTGGCCACCTGTGACTTACTGTACAAGGCGCATTAGTTGATACGTGTCGCGCCAGTTGCTTCTCTCATTAACCTGAGATTAAAAATGCCGCTGCCTCGTAATCCGAGTAATTGATAGCAGCAGTATTAAAGCTAATGACCAGGTAGGAATCTCAGTTATCTATTGGTGTTAAAGTATCACCAGTCATTTAGCGCTGCAGGCACAAGACGAACGTTGAGTCATGAAGCACCGTAAGCTGATGTACAATGGATGTGAACCCTGACACTGAGCACTGTAATAATATCCTCACACTAGCCTCCCACGACACGTACACGCCTCGTAAATTTTCCTCACGATCATATTGGTCATTCCTTAACTGTACCCTAACAACTAGGGTACATCACAGCTATTACCTAACTGTACCCTGACAGCTAGGGTACAGCACAGTTATTACTTAACTGTACCCTAACAACTAGGGTACATCACAGCTATTACCTAGCTATACCCTGACAACTAGGGTACAGCACAGCTATGACCTAACTGTACCCTAACAGCTAGGGTACATCACAGCTATTACCTAGCTGTAGCCTAGCAACTAGGTTACAGCATAGCTATTACCTAACTGTACCCTAACAGCTAGGGTACATCACAGCTGTTACCTAGCTAGTCTAACAAGGTCACATCTGTCCTAAAACTGTATGGTAAGAACAAGGTCCCACCATTTGTTACGAAACTATCTTAATATGGGTCACCTTACTGATATTTATGTGAAGTAATGATCAGACCTGCCAAAACCACAACTTAGAATGATCCAATTTAAACATTGCACCGTATGTTAACGTCAGGAGAAGACTCCGTTCGTCTAAAAAGTGTTCACGTTTAATAAGGAATATTTAAAGTGTTTCTCTGTTATACAACTTGAGAATTGGCAAGAGGGCGCTGGGGAGTATGTTTTTGTTTTTTGACACTTACAGCTGCTAGTTTATTGTGCACCCGATACTCATCCTGTGGGCGGTAGCGCAAAAGGATTACAGAGTAGAGTTCACAAAGGGTCTGTTTAACTAAACCCAGTGGTCAGGATATTATGGCACTAAATGTTACAGAGCATTTCAAATAAATTCTTTGTTTAGTTCTATACATAAAGGGTAACTTATTCACAACTGCGTGAGTACAGGCGTGTGAGGCAGTATGTCTGGCCTCACACTCTGTTATTGACATTTGTGTGGTAGCATCTGGCACGTGTGTTTGGTTCTTTACATATGAATTGATATAGCTACTAAGTGCAAAGAAGTGGATATACTCTTAATGTGTCGGCTATATTAGAAATAAAGAGTTGTGCCATATCACACACTGTGCTTGGACCTGTCAGAGTGTGGCGGGAGGAGGAGTCATAGGTATGCGTCATGTGCCAGAGTAATGCTGGAAAAAGCGAGAGTAATTTGGTGACGTTTACTGTGTGTGTGTGTGTGTGTGTGTGCCTTTGTTATTTTCTTGTCATTATTTTCCTTACTATCAATTCGTTTCCCGAGACGTTGGCATCATTATCACTATGCCAGGCATTTATTCCTCTCTCCCATCCATCTGTTTGCTCAGTATTCCTCACTGTGCCCTCCCCCCCCCCTCCTCTCCTCTCCCTCTCTCTTCTTCTCTTTCTCTCCTTTCTCTCTCTCCACCTCTTCCTCACTTTATCTTCCTCTCTCTCTCTCCTCCTCTCTCTCTGTCTCTCCCTCTCTCTCCCCTCTTCATCTCTCTCATCTTCCCTCTCCCTTTCTCTCCCCCTCTCTTCCTCTCCCCTCTTCCCCATTCTAAGAGTCATTGTCGCCCCCACCCTTGTAACCCTTCACGCTGACGAAGTGATTATTAAAAGCAATGGTGGGTCACTCGGGAGCGTGAGGAAGGCATATAGGGGAGAGGAGGAACACTGGTTCGTGACACACAAGAAGGGAGGGGAGGGAGGGGAGAAGGGAAAGCGTAGAGAGAGATGAGAGAGAGAGAGAGAGAGAGAGAGAGAGAGAGAGAGAGATGGTGGAAGTGTACCATAACGTGATCTTGATAAATAGCAGATTGACGTCAGTACAACAGCTGTGTTCTCTCTGTTGCAACAAAATGCCGCCACTGTTGTAAAATTTGTTCAGTCCCATTCAGTTATGACACACATAACCAACCCTAAATAGGTCGGATTTTTTTTCTCGTATATTTATAACCATAGATTATTAAAACCAATATGTTGGACTAGTTAAACCAATACATTATGTTGACTAGTTAAACCATTAGAGTATGTTGACTAGTTAAATCAATGCAGTGTATTGGACAAGTTAAACCATTACAGCATGTTAGGCTAGTGAAACCATTACAATATGTGAGGCAAGTTAAATCATTACAGCATATTAGGCTAGTTAAACCATTACAGCATGTTAGGCTTGTGAAACCATTACAGTATGTTAGGCTAGTTAAACCATTACAGTATGTTAGGCTAGTGAAACCAATCTAGTATGTTGACTAGGTAAACCAATGCAGTATGTTAGGATAGTTAAACCATTACAGTATGTTAGGCTAGTGAAACCATTACAGTATGTTAGGCTAGTGAAACCATTACAGTATGTTAGGCTAGTGAAACCAATCTAGTATGTTGACTAGGTAAACCAATCTAGTATGTTGACTAGGTAAACCATTACAGTATGTTAGGCTAGTGAAACCATTACAGTATGTTAGGCTAGTGAAACCATTACAGTATGTTAGGCTAGTAAAACCAATCTAGTATGTTGACTAGGTAAACCATTACAGTATGTTAGGCTAGTAAAACCATTACAGTATGTTAGGCTAGTGAAACCATTACAGTATGTTAGGCTAGTTAAACCAATCTAGTATGTTGACTAGGTAAACCATTACAGTATGTTAGGATAGTTAAACCACTACAGTATGTTAGGCTAGTGAAACCATTACAGTATGTTAGGCTAGTTAAACCATTACAGTATGTTAGGCTAGTTAAACCAATACAGTATGTTAGGCTAGTTAAACCAATCTAGTATGTTGACCAGGTAAACCATTACAGTATGTTAGGATAGTTAAACCATTACAGTATGTTAGGCTAGTAAAACCATTACAGTATGTTAGGCTAGTGAAACCATTACATTATGTTAGGCTAGTTAAACCAATCTAGTATGTTGACTAGGTAAACCATTACAGTATGTTGGGATAGTTAAACCAATACAGTATGTTAGGCTAGTGAAACCATTACAGTATGTTAGGCTAGTTAAACCAATCTAGTATGTTGACTAGGTAAACCATTACAGTATGTTAGGATAGTTAAACCAATACAGTATGTTAGGCTAGTAAAACCATTACAGTATGTTAGGCTAGTGAAACCATTACAGTATGTTAGGCTAGTTAAACCATTACAGTATGTTAGGCTAGTGAAACCATTACAGTATGTTAGGCTAGTTAAACCAATACAGTATGTTAGGCTGGTGAAACCATTACAGTATGTTAGGCTAGTTAAACCATTACAGTATGTTAGGCTAGTGAAACCAATCTAGTATGTTGACTAGGTAAACCAATGCAGTATGTTAGGATAGTTAAACCATTACAGTATGTTAGGCTAGTGAAACCATTACAGTATGTTAGGCTAGTGAAACCATTACAGTATGTTGGGATAGTTAAACCAATACACTATGTTAGGCTAGTGAAACCATTACAGTATGTTAGGCTAGTGAAACCATTTCAGTATGTTAGGCTAGTTAAACCAATCTAGTATGTTGACCAGGTAAACCATTACAGTATGTTAGGATAGTTAAACCATTACAGTATGTTAGGCTAGTAAAACCATTACAGTATGTTAGGCTAGTGAAACCATTACAGTATGTTAGGCTAGTTAAACCAATCTAGTATGTTGACTAGGTAAACCATTACAGTATGTTAGGATAGTTAAACCAATACAGTATGTTAGGCTAGTGAAACCATTACAGTATGTTAGGCTAGTTAAACCAATCTAGTATGTTGACTAGGTAAACCATTACAGTACGTTAGGCTAGTGAAACCATTACAGTATGTTAGGCTAGTGAAACCATTACAGTATGTTAGGCTAGTTAAACCATTACAGTATGTTAGGCTAGTGAAACCATTACAGTATGTTAGGCTAGTTAAACCATTACAGTATGTTAGGCTAGTTAAACCATTACAGTATGTTAGGCTTGTGAAACCAATCTAGTATGTTGACTAGGTAAACCATTACAGTATGTTAGGATAGTTAAACCAATACACTATTTTAGGCTAGTGAAACCATTACAGTATGTTAGGCTAGTTAAACCAATCTAGTATGTTGACTAGTTTAACGAAAACAATATGTTGACTAGTTAAACCAGTACATTGTGTTGACTAGATAAACCAGTATAGTACGTTGACTAGTTAAACCAATACAGTATGTTAGGCTAGTTAAAGGGGTAGAAATCACATACGAGTGGGCCAATGACAGAGGTAAGACACACTCAATGTGTATAAGACCTTCATATAGAGAATACACTATTAATGCTAGTTATCTTATTTGTATCACAGGTATTGCAAGCTGAAGGGATATCCATTTTCTTTATATAACACTTTGTATGCAAATTATAATAAAATATATACACTTAATGATATAATGTAGTGTTATAAAACTGGACAATTGAGTTGGTGCAATGCCTCCTAGAACACCAGGCCGGTTCAGGGATTGTATGAAGTCACCCACAGATACACCGCTATTTATGTCGGTGTGTGGATACCGTGCATTGTGATGAATAAACGCAGTCTAATTATGTAGATATACAATTATTATTGAGGAATTCATATCTATACATAATATATAAAGGCAATGACAGCGAAATTTAACACCTGATTGTATATTAGGCTAGAATAAAAACAATTGACAAGTGATGAAAACTGCCTTTCATCAACAATCATGCCATTTATTATCAAAAAACAATTTCATGTACATATTCAGATTATCACCGATACAAACGAGATATCGAAAAATAATAACTCGTACGAAATTTGACAACCAATTCACACACACATTCCAAATTCTATAGTAATTGACAATTGTATTATAGAACAAAGTGAATTATATAGATATAGTACTTGAGTTTGGTCATGGTCAAAAGCTTTCTCACATTCTTATTTTTTACTCTAACGTTATCATTATTTCTTTTGCATAAATTATATGTTATTATTATCCAATTGGGAAGCACCGGTGGAACTACACCAGGTTTCAGTCGAAGTCGTTGCTACATCTATCAAGAAATGTGTTTGCTCTACGTTGAATTCAGGCTATGGTTAAACTTGGAAGCAGAAGCTAGTTGGCATTGGTACAGATGGGCCCAGCGTTATGACTGGGTGCAGAAATGGTTTAGTAGCTCGAGTGAGAACAGATCTAGAGAAACCGGAGTTGGAAGGCATCCATTGCACTGCACATAAAATTGAACTGGCTTACAAGGATGCAGTAAAGGATGTTCCACTAGCCAAAATGGTTGACTTACTGCTGCTAGGCATATACCTGTTGTATGAAAAGAGTTCTCTCAACAGGAGCATGTTAAAGCGTGCTCATCACATGTGTCAGGTACCATTTCTGGTTCCAACACGTGTGAGTGGTACTAGGTGGCTCCTACATATGCTGCAGGCATTGAGCATCTACTGAAGAGTTACAAGGCTGTTGTTCTCCACATGCAGCAGGTACAGAACCCTGGTGATCCCGCGTACCACAAGGATTCATCTAGAAAAGCCAAGAACTACCTGCTCCTTGTGTTGACATAGTCCAGTACCTTCACCTCCTACTGATGTGGTGCGGTGCCTTGGGGGCCTCTCAGAGCTGTTAGGTCAAACCAATATTTCTGCTATCGTGACTGAAATTCAGACTGCATTTGATGTACTTTACATATATTTGACTTGGCCAGGACCCAGCCTAAGAAGGATTATGGAGGTGACACGACCATGTTCCAAGGAGAGAAGCTGAGTGGTAGAAGCAACACCTTCAAGACTGCAAGGCGTGATATGCTAACATCACTGATTTCAAGTATAAATAAAAGATTTATTGACATGGCCAGTACGATTCTCCAGAACGCATGGATTCTGAATTTCAAATTGTGGCCTGCAGAGTACAGTGGGAATGAAGATTTGGGGGATAGCGCTGTGCAAGCGTTGGCCCAGGCTCTTGAGAAGACACTGACGGAGGCAGAGGTGAATCCTACTTTGGTAGAGGATGAATGGACTGAGCTCAAAAGTTACATTTACTTGTTGAAGACTGTCTTGGCAACAACTCAACCAATCATACGGTGAAAGGTGTGCCTCATTTCTCCATCTGGTTGACCTACTGCTTTCCATTCCAGCTAGCTCGGCTGATGCTGAACGTGGTTTTAGCGAGGTCAAACTCATTAAGACAGACAGTAAATAGAACTTTGTATAAACCCTGTAAGTGTCAATGTTTAATGTTTCTTGACAAATTGTTTAAGGGCTAGTAAACATTTATAAGGACTAGTAAATTTCAAATCTACTGGTCCTGCTGGTGACTATGAAAAAATGGTGAATTTCTACCCCTGAGTTAAACTATGTGTGTTGGGCTAGTTAAACCATTACACTATGTTAGGCTAGTTAAACCATACATGTGTTGGACTAGTTAAACCATACATGTGTTGGGCTAGTTAAACCATTACAGCAAGGCTAGTTAAGCCATTAAAGTATGTCAGGCAAGTTAAACCATTACAGTATGTTAAGCAAGTTAAACCATTACAGTATGTTAAGCAAGTTAAACCATTACAGTAGGTTGGTCGAGTTAAACCATTACAGTATGTTAGGCTAGTTAAGCCATTACAGTATGTTAGGCTAGTTAAACCATGACAGTATGTTAGGCAAGTTAAACCATTACAGTATGTTAGGTTAGTTAAGCCATTACAGTGTTTAGGCTAGTTAAACCATTCCAGTATGTTGACTAGTTAAAAACCATTACTGTATGTCGGACTAGTTAAACCATTACAGTATGGTGACTAGTTAAACCCTGACAATATTTTGATTAGTTAAACATTTACAATAAGTTGACTAGCTAAGAGCAGCTGTGTTTAAAATATTTGTTTTAACTATTGTCGCTGGCGCGCTGTAAAATGAAACTAGATAATAATCTCTCTCTCTCTCTCAACTAAAACGGTCTGTCACTTGCGCTACAATCATACTCTGTTTCCCTTTACCACATGTTATGACAACCTTGAACTGGACATGTGCCTTGTGTTAGTCCCGTCAGTTACGCTGGGGCACCATACAGGTTTGATGGTGGACCATGTAGTAACCGATATTGTCATGTTCCTTAAAGCGTAACGTAAAGTGATGTGCACAGACACACTCAGACACTACTCTGGCCTTGATAAAGTTTACTGTTAATAGCTGTGTCAGATTACATGGTGAAAGTCCTAAGAGTTTTCCCAGATAGAGTGGAGGAGGAAGAGCTAGAGGAACACAAATGGCCACCCAAGGCGGACCGCTTAATCAATTACTGTGGCCGGTCCTGCACCACCGCCGCCTCCCTCCAATATTTTGAGCCCAACGTTCGCGTCGCAGCCGGAAGTCTGGCAAGAAGATCGTAAGTGCATCAATTTGCCATCAATAGATCAGTGGTGAGTCCGCGTGCACTGTTACCATCACCCATCTCCGGAGGTCAACCCACATGATATTACCGTACAGTTTATTAAATGTTTTGGTGGGTGTAAATCCATAACATGGTATAATAATTTACTACCATATTTTGATAGTAATTTGGTGTCTTATTGTTAAACAAGTTGGGGGGAATTTGTGACGTGTAAAACATCACCATAGCAAAGTTGGCAACACTGGTCTGTGTGTTAGACCCCAGACCATCCACCATAAAAAGACGCGGTTAGTTTGTGACAGACTTAACCATTAAACAATACATTGTCTATTGAACCGTGTATAACGCTGGGATTCTGACTCTTAAGGTCTTTATCCTCTCCCGCTCTCTTGCTACCGCTCCCTCCAGATGATTCAGACCGATGAATCCGGCAGAATCCGAGTCACTTAGGCGTAATTGTGACCGTAATAGACCAGTATAGCCAAGTGATGAATTAACGTAGAGCGGCGGAGTAACACAGGCTGGATGTTGCCCTCCCTCCCTCCCTCCCTCTGCTTATTTCCTCTTATTTCTCCCGCTTATTTTATCATGTTCCTTAATTTCTATTTGAATATTCCACTTGTTCTCTTATAGTCTGGATCTATAATGGTAAATCAGTCCCCTGTATATGTGTGAAGATAATACTCCACCAAAATGACAAGATAGCAACTGTGCCGTCTTGACTTTACTTAATGGCCGTAACCGCTGTCTGTCCATTATTGATAATTATTCATCGCCATTTTGCTGTCATGTGGAGTCCGATATCTCTTGGAGCTGTGACATGGCAGTGAGAAGCCCCGGCTCCCAGATGGTCGACAGACTAGTGACGACGGCTCTAGAGTTTCGTCCACATTGTAAAGGGGGAATTATCTTGACACGAATGGGACAGTTTATATAGGGATTTCACTTCCTTTACATGTTGAAAATTATGACAAGAAGCTTTATGCAGGCAAATGGTGATGACCATTTAGTCTCTAACGTATTCTTGTGTGAAGGAGCAGTCACGTGGGGGAGGGGGGGGGGGTCATGATGCCACAACCCCCCACCCCCCTCCACTGACTCGACCAGCCAGCCAGCCATACAACATTGTCAGGGATAAGTGGTTGTGGTACAGGATGAATGTATACCAACAGACTGTCCCGCACTTACCGTCGCCGATCCTCCCTCCTCCATAACTAATTACTGTTCTTTATTTTTATATATATAGTAACTTTTTTTTACACCCGATTAATTTTAAGACATTCCAAACCAGTGTCCTGACGCCCATTCAACACCCACACTGTACTGTAGGTGGTGCAGCTGTGAGACCGGTGTTAAACGGTGAGGCTGTTAATGGTGGTCGGGTATAATAACAGACAAGTTTATGAGTACTTGAAGTCACCTCTCTCTCTCTCTCTCTCTCTCTCTCTCTCTCTCTCTCTCTCTCTCTCATTTTTCTTACACAAAGGAAGTCTTACCTTCGTCCATGGATGACAGATGGACACTTGCCTCATTGCTCACAGCTCTCAGTGATTAAGTTTGGTGTAGAGACATAGCGCTCTGCCAACAGTACGGGAGCCTTCAAAAAAAATTTAATGGCTACTGCAATAATATATCTGTTATCCATGATAGAACTGTATATCATATACACCAGTTTTATTGGAATAAACCCAAATACAAATTAAGTCATTTTTGTTACCAGAGTATTTTATTACCTGTGTCTCCTGTAGGCGTACGTCTCTTATTACGGGTGTGTCGCGGCATGGTCACTACAGTAACACAAATAGGTGATTTGTTTTTCAATATTCCAAAATATTTTGTTTACTGTATGCTGAACATTGTGGCCCGCTGCTCCCCACAGTGTCTCGTGACCAGTCTTATGTTTACTGAAAAGTGAGCCAAGGTCTCGTAGGGTCGCGGCCCGTCAAGGTAGTGCGGGTCTCACACATTGTACATAAAACTTTTTTTTTTCCAAACAAGGAAGCAGTATGGCGCCACTTTACTTAATCGCTTGACAGTCTTTACTCTGAGTTAGGACTTGGGATACCTTAGACGCGATTCAGTGACCCTTTTGAACATTTGGCCACCGTACGTCAGCTAGAGAAGGGACAGAAAAGGGTCTGCAGAATCATGCTCGGCGCAGAATACTCCGGCTACACCAACGCTCTCTCCACCCTGGAAATGCCATCCCTCAGTGACCTCCACCACCAAGCACTGGAAAGGTTTGGCAGTGGACTACTGCACCACCCTCGCCATCTCCACCTCCCTGCCACCTGCAGCCCCCCACCCAACTCGCGCAGTCCGCCACTACAACAAAATTCAGCTCATAAGAGCCCTCACCGATTGCTTTAAGAACAGCACCATCCCATCTATTGTTAAAATAATAAGCAACTCCTGACTTATGAACTGTACAGCCCTGTAAATGTATTCAATGCATATTATATCATTATGTCTTAATCAAATGTCAGTCTGTATATTTTCAGCCACCGGCTGCAACTCTATTAATAAACCGTTTATTATTATTATTATTATTATTATTATTATTATTATTATTATTATTATTATATATTACTGAACATTTATTTTGTGTGTCAGACTGAGAGGCTTAGATGTATGCCAGGGAGATGATAAGCTGGTCAACATCCGGGCTGGGCCTGGCGGGACCCACAGCGAGAGCCCCACCTGCCCAGCGTCACCACCTGTGTGTGTGTTGTTGCCACACTGGGCAAACTTCACTGAAGTTGTACTATGTGCTACTATATATATATATATATATATATATATATATATATATATATATATATATATATATATATATATGAATTATTTTATAACTCTGTCTCAGCTAGAGTTAAACAAGGTTTATCAGTTTGCTGGCCAGTGTTTATATTACGCATCACTGTTTTTTGTCCAAGAGAAAACATTAATTAATGGGAGGAACTCACCCTGGTCGTGGCCTGAGCTCTAAGAGTAGTTAACGTTATGCTGTAGTTGTGGTTAATATTTGTAGGGTTTTCTACAAAATCCCCTTTTTTTTGTGGTAGAGATATAAAAGTGTAGAGCCGCTGTACCTCCCCGGGCTGAAACAGTGAGGTGAGAACGGGAAAGTCTGCAGTTTGCGTAGATAAACAAACCTTTTTTTGCCGCCACGCCACCCTGATCCTCCGTCACCGCCACCGGCTGCACCACAAAAATTGTCTGATTAATTATCTTTAGGAAATTGATGAGGTGATAATGAACTGGTTTACTTCATCTGAGAGGTTTGTGTAATTAAGAATTGCACAAAACCTGCCGTATGTCAGCCAGCCTGAGTGTAGTGTAGGGGTGATGGTGTAGTGTAGGGGTGATGGTGTAGTGTAGAGGTGATGGTGTAGTGTAGGGGTGATGGTGTAGTGTAGAGGTGATGGTGTAGTGTAGGGGTGATGGTGTAGTGTAGGGGTGATGGTGTAGTGTAGGGGTGATGGTGTAGTGTAGAGGTGATGGTGTAGTGTAGGGGTGATGGTGTAGTGTAGGGGTGATGGTGTAGTGTAGGGGTGATGGTGTAGTGTAGGGGTGATGGTGTAGTGTAGGGGTGATGGTGTAGTGTAGGGGTGATGGTGTAGTGTAGGGGTGATGGTGTAGTGTAGTGGTGATGGTGTAGTGTAGGGGTGATGGTGTAGTGTAGAGGTGATGGTGTAGTGTAGGGGTGATGGTGTAGTGTAGGGGTGATGGTGTAGTGTAGGGGTGATGGTGTAGTGTAGAGGTGATGGTGTAGTGTAGAGGTGATGGTGTAGTGTAGGGGTGATGGTGTAGTGTAGGGGTGATGGTGTAGTGTAGGGGTGATGGTGTAGTGTAGGGGTGATGGTGTAGTGTAGGGGTGATGGTGTAGTGTAGGGGTGATGGTGTAGTGTAGAGGTGATGGTGTAGTGTAGGGGTGATGGTGTAGTGTAGGGTGATGGTGTAGTGTAGGGGTGATGGTGTAGTGTAGGGGTGATGGTGTAGTGTAGGGGTGATGGTGTAGTGTAGGGGTGATGGTGTAGTGTAGAGGTGATGGTGTAGTGTAGGGGTGATGGTGTAGTGTAGGGGTGATGGTGTAGTGTAGGGGTGATGGTGTAGTGTAGGGTGATGGTGTAGTGTAGGGGTGATGGTGTAGTGTAGAGGTGATGGTGTAGTGTAGGGGTGATGGTGTAGTGTAGGGGTGATGGTGTAGTGTAGGGGTGATGGTGTAGTGTAGGGGTGATGGTGTAGTGTAGGGGTGATGGTGTAGTGTAGGGGTGATGGTGTAGTGTAGGGGTGATGGTGTAGTGTAGAGGTGATGGTGTAGTGTAGAGATGATGGTGTAGTGTAGGGGTGATGGTGTAGTGTAGGGGTGATGGTGTAGTGTAGGGGTGATGGTGTAGTGTAGGGTGATGGTGTAGTGTAGGGGTGATGGTGTAGTGTAGGGGTGATGGTGTAGTGTAGAGGTGATGGTGTAGTGTAGGGGTGATGGTGTAGTGTAGGGGTGATGGTGTAGTGTAGGGGTGATGGTGTAGTGTAGGGGTGATGGTGTAGTGTAGAGGTGATGGTGTAGTGTAGGGGTGATGGTGTAGTGTAGAGGTGATGGTGTAGTGTAGAGGTGATGGTGTAGTGTAGGGGTGATGGTGTAGTGTAGGGGTGATGGTGTAGTGTAGGGGTGATGGTGTAGTGTAGAGGTGATGGTGTAGTGTAGGGGTGATGGTGTAGTGTAGGGGTGATGGTGTAGTGTAGGGGTGATGGTGTAGTGTAGGGGTGATGGTGTAGTGTAGAGGTGATGGTGTAGTGTAGAGGTGATGGTGTAGTGTAGGGGTGATGGTGTAGTGTAGGGGTGATGGTGTAGTGTAGAGGTGATGGTGTAGTGTAGAGGTGATGGTGTAGTGTAGGGGTGATGGTGTAGTGTAGGGGTGATGGTGTAGTGTAGGGGTGATGGTGTAGTGTAGAGGTGATGGTGTAGTGTAGAGGTGATGGTGTAGTGTAGAGGTGATGGTGTAGTGTAGGGGTGATGGTGTAGTGTAGAGGTGATGGTGTAGTGTAGGGGTGATGGTGTAGTGTAGGGGTGATGGTGTAGTGTAGGGGTGATGGTGTACCAGCGTGTGACCACCTCAGGTTATCCTCCACCAGTCACCCGATTATTAACTACTGGTTTAGTAAGAACACAGGTTCACCCTTCATCTTTCCTTGCCAGGTCTAAACGTCTCTTCTCTTCTCTTTAGGTGACACATTTATCGACGGATGATGGCACTGTATTAGGAAACTCGCCGCCACTGGGAATAATTCTTTGGTAAGGAATTTCTCATTTTGTTCGTGTAGCTGAAGCTGCCATATTGGAATTGTGGTAAAGCAGTATGGTCAAATTATCGTGTAGCCACTTTATATTAACCTGTTGTCTCAGTCACTGTTACTCTATAGATGAATATATTATGTGTCCACGAGAGAGTGAGAGAAGTGTAGATGTTTTAAGGGACACTTACTGTTCAGCTTCATTCACAGTGTTGTATGGAGACCTTCAAGACTCAACACATGGTAAACTAACACAGGAAAGTCTACTTATTATCCCTATTCTATAGTGAGGGAGAGAGTCTGCTCCACATACCCTCCTGCCAGGTCCTGTGTGTGTGTGTGTGAGACCCCCCAGTAGTCCTCATAACACTTAATGACTGTTTTTCCCTGTAATCTCCACCAGTTATAATGTTTCTACGTGTTCAAGTACTTCATATGGCTGGATGTTTTACTGTATAGAACTTTATTACCACACCGTTTCTGGGTCGCTTCCTTCCACCACTCTGCCTCTGCGATTTTTTTGGGGGGATCCTGAATGTTAGTTTGATGCACAGTTGTGATGAACAGGTCTGCTTATATTTCCACACACACCTTTGTTTTTCTCCAGTCATTTAAGTTTCATGTTTGGATTTTAATATAGGAGCATTGTATATTGTTGACACGGAGATGATGAAGCTGTAACTGTATTGTAATGGGGAGGCAGGAACTTGTGTAAGGGGGGGGAGGGGGTGAAATAAATCTGTGTCCTGGGATGGATACTAAATCTGGGAGGGTTGGTGACAGCCCCAAGATGTTTCGAGTGGAGGGACGACATGTGGACCGATGGGAGGAAGAAATGTTGTATATTATGGTGATGAGTCGCAGATCTGTCGTGACTTGTAGTTAGTTATAAGGAAGAAGTTTTTGTAGAAAATATTGAAGTGTAGTATGCTGTAGAGAGAGACAGACTGTAGAGAGAAGTTAGGTGTACTAGAGGGTGAGTGGTCGCGGCCACCAGTCAGTGCCAGCCATAAACGATCGCCCCCTTTTTGATGCGATATCCTGATCAAAATTTATGCGTGGCGGGTCAGAGTGTGTGGGTCTGAGCTTCATATTTCACCATCAGCAATCAGGCGGCGCCCGCCCGCAGCTACACCCAGCCCTCGTCTTTCCTACACGTCATTCTAATACTTTTTCGTTCACCTAAATTGAACGGAGAGACATTGACCTTTTTTAAATAATAAATACACATTGGTTGTAAGGTAATTTGTGTGTATATTATCAATAGATTTCTCTGACCACTAAAGTTACCACGAGTCAAGACTATCCATATTAGAAGGAATGTTAAAGTGTAAATACAGATGAAAGACGGAGATTAAAGGAAGGGTCTCCACCAGGCTCAGCTCGCGGACCAACGCTCTCTGTCTGTCCGCCTCCTCTAAATTGTTCCGCGGGGGACTCCTCTGGTCCTCTAGTCATCAGTTGCTTCTCTGTTTTTGTGCCGTAAACAAACACTCTCTTCGGTTATGGTTTGTGTCCCCTTGTGCCATGTCCGTAGATGACTTACATTTCCTCTCCGTTTATCTTTTGTAACTATGATTTTTACATGTGTTTAGTCGCCCTTCCTGACCTCACTGATAGATATTGTAGGTTTGAGAGGCAGGTTTTTTTTCAACTTATTCCGTGATATTACCTGTATAATAAAGGGTTCACGTGTCATACCAATATATCGTAGATTCAATTTACCTTATGATTTTATACTGTTAACAAACTCCCTCTTGGAAGCTTATACTTCACGTGTTCTATGTGACATCACAGATCTATAACTTCCCCATTGGTAGAAATAATGTCATCGAATGCTTTTTGTTTTTCAATTTTTATATATTGTTTATGAATATTTTCCTATACTTGGTAACTCGTTTCACTTTTTTTTATCATTCAGTTGTGAGCCTCGTAGTGTACTGATAGTGTGGTCTTATGAACTAATACTTGGTAGACATTGACATCTCCCCCTACACAGCATTTCCACTCTCCTCACCTCCCCCTCTTTCTTACCTCCCCCTTTTCCCCCCTCTCCCCTTCCCCTGCTCCCCCGGGCCCCTCTCCCTTTCTCCTCCTCCCCCCTATCCTGCCTCCTCCCTCCTCCGCTCCCCCTCCTCCTCACCCCCTCCTCCGCACCTCTCCCCTCTTCATTCCCCCTCAACACCACCCCCTTCAACACCACCTCCCCTCAACACCACCCCCTTCAACACCACCCCCCTCAACACCACCCCCCTCAACACCACCTCCCCTCAACACCACCCCCCCCTCAACACCACCCCCCCCTCAACACCACCCCCCTTCAACACCCCCCCTCAACACACCCCCTCTGATAATACTGATTCTCTCTACAATGCCCCCAACAGTTGAGGGAGGCACCATCAACTAACGCTAACTGTAGCAGTAATGGTTCGGTTTGTCAATAATCGCTGACAGTCACCCACCATTAACTGTCCTTGACCCCCTCCTGCTCCCACCACCAGCTAAATGACGTTCGCTGTGGATTAAACTTCATACTTCGGTTCACAATACCTTTAGATCTTACTAATATCTGTTTTTTCGTAGTTTGTATAGTAGCTAAAACAACTATCTGTGCATACTTTGTGGGACAAAATATGAGACCATGGACGATAACTATTGGTATATGAGGACTGTCACTAGTCACACGGAGGGCTGTCACTAGTCACACGGAGGGCTGTCACTAGTCACACGGAGGGCTGTCACTAGTCACGCGTAAAATTTCGAAGCATATCGGCCACCACCTGCACAGATAATTGTTTTAGCTACTGTACACACCAACGTGGTAAGTAACTCAGGCCTTCAAGTTCATAAAAGTCAATTCCCTTTCAGTTCTACTAGTGTACAGTACCACTTGAGAACCATGTGTGCTCTAGTGTTCAGTAGTCCTCCCTTGCTAGTACAGAAAAAGAACCTGTTTCTATCGTCGTGACTACATCATAAGTATCGCTATCATAATTCCTGTTCATATACCACAAGAAACTAAACAGTGTGAATATTTTGTTATCATTTTAATTCGCCTTAGTCTTGTTGTGCGAGTTTGAAAAGGCAATTTTTTTTCATGTCGGGATTGCTGTTTTCGCTGATTAGAAATTGAGTTATCAGTGTAGACGATACTGTGTGTGTGTGTGTGTGTGTGTGTGTGTGTGTGTACAGATCGATGTTCCTTGATGGTCAGTTCCCCAGCCATAGATACTGTAGCTTCGGCCCCCCTCAGTTACAGTGCTTTCCAGACTAATATGCTCTGTATATGCTATAATATGCTCTGTATATGCTATAATATGCTCTGTATACTATTGTAATAACTGCCAGAGCTAACAACATGTGTGGGTATATATCAGATGAAGACCAAACATGATATTGAGACATGATGGGACTAATAGTATCGTCTCCATGTGTGTGTCCTCATATGTCTGTGGGGGCTTTCCTTCTATCTGCCGGAAAGAAGAAAAATGTGGAATGTCAAAAGGTCATCACATCTGGATATCGAATTGAGAAGGATGGTAGGTTACTTGGTTGCTGGATTATATCGATTATTATCCGTAATATCATATTCTTTTATCTTATTTCATGAGAGTAGAATGTGTTTTGTCTGTACCTGGTTGATCACACAGGTAGCGTTTGTTATTGTACAGTGTGGATAGCATTATAAGGTAGATACTTGGATTAATAATGCAATTATATTTGTGTCAGTTATTTGGAAGTGAGGGTTGCCAACCACATCTATTCACCTGTAGTGTGTCGTGGTTGTACTATTAGCCAGGTTCATTTTACAACTTCTACTGTATCAAACTACCTTTCATCAGTCCTCAATCGTGTAACAGCCGCCACAGCTTGACATAGGACCCCCCTCCCTCCCCAACGTGAAAGTCATTCCAATCAGTCAAAATAACCATTCTGTTATCTGAGGGTTGGCGACCACAGTCCTCTACTCTAAACGTTCTCAGGCTGTTTCCACTAATTCCAAGAGGTTTTTCATCTCTCTGGGGGGACACAGTTGTTAATTCTATCCATTCATTCATCCATCCATCTATCTATCCCAGTCCCTGCCTTCCCTGGCCCTCCTACCCTCAACTTTGCCCATTAATATATGTTATTTTCCCCTCATGCCTAATTATATGACCAAAGATTTCATTTTCTTCATCTCCACACACCCTTGTCCACACTCACTGTCACTCATTCACTCACTGTCACTCATTCATTCACTGTCACACATTCACTCACTGTCACACATTCACTCAGTCACTTCATTCACTCACTGTCACACATTCACTCACTGTCACTCATTCACTCAGTCACTTCATTCACTCACTGTCACTCATTCACTCACTGTCACTCATTCACTCACTTCTCACTCATTCATTCACTCAGTCACTTCATTCACTCACTCAGTCACGTCATTCACTCACTGTCACTCATTCACTCACTGTCACTCATTTACCCTTCATTTCTTACTCAACTACCCCTTACTCACACTCACACCTCACTCACTCACTCACTCGGTATTCATTTGGGTAGAATAAAGGTTGAGGTAGCCTCAAGTCCAGAAAACTGTGAGGGCAAACTTTTTCGGAGTGAGAGTTGTGAACTCTTGGAACAATCTGCCAGAGAGTGTTGTGACGGCACCGAGTGTGAGCTCTTTCAAGACAAGGATTGACCGACACTGGAGCAGGTTCAGGTACATTCAGGAGCCGGTGCATGCCCAGTACTTGCCAACAGTGCGTGACAGAGACGTGACCGACCGCCCAAGAGGCTAACGAGCCGATCAGTGGCGAAGAGGATAAAAGAAAAAGAAAAACAGTTTTAATTTGAGTGTTGTAATACGTTCGTGACAACATTATTTTGTTAACGGCAGATAAAAATCACAAGTAGCAATGAAGACAGCCACTTTAAAGGGTAAATGGTAGGTATGGTGGTGGAGGAGCGTGTGGTAGGGGAACCGTGTCCCTGGCAGCGTCGCCGGCGGGTGGTGGCCTGCCTGAGGACACATTAGGCGAGGATTACAAGGGAAACGCTCGCCAGCTTCCCGCAACGCCCAGCAGCACATAAATCTGGCCGCCAGGAACCCCGTCACCCTACTGCCACATTCACCCTCCTTATTTTCCCCTAAGGTTTCTTCCCTTCAGTAGTGTAATAGTAACACACTGATGCACTCTGGTGATGCATGGTAGTGCCTTAAAGTAACAGTTATTGTTGTTTTGCTGAAATGAATTAAAAGTGAAGATGTGTTCGGTTGGTGGTAACTGAGGCGGGTGTGTAAAGAGGTCCCACGGGCCCGGTTCCAATTGACGGGCGTTTAACCCACAAAAATATGGTAATGGAGACGCGGGCTACCGGCGGTCCACTTTGATCGACGCTATTCGACGCTGGCTGCAGCTCCTTGCTTTTACTGCCCATTGTAGTGATCTTTTCTGTGATTTTTGCCCTAAATTCGTTGGTAAGGAACAAACGAGATAATAAATAACTGGATTAATCCTGGCGACGGAAGTTTTGTAACCATCAAAGATAACAATAAAAACCAAGTGATCTTGGCTGCCGTACACACCACCGTCCACCACTCTTTTGTGCTGACCGAGGCAAGAGGAGCCACACAAGGTTGGGAGGGGAGATATAAACTGGCAAACGAGGGACGGCAGAGGGAAGGGAATAACAGAGGAACTGGTGAAATATCGAGAGAGAAACTGTGCATTGAAGTTATGGGTTGAAGTTGCAGGCTGGCTGAGAGACTGCGGCAGGGAGGACGAGGTAATATTAACCTACCTTTCCAGTGTTGTAACAATCCCCCCGGGAGCAGATTGAATGTTGGGGAAAATGTTCTAATGCTTTTATCCTTATTTGGAATTAGGAAACAGTCCTACTTTACCAAACAGACTCATATAAGATTAAATAAAACTTAAATCCAGAAGTTACGCCATAAAACTTGGAAAAGATTGGTCTACTAATCATGTACTCACCGAATGATCTAGTTAAAAAATACACTTCAACACGTCTCTAAAATAGTGCATCAAATTTTACAACATAAAAGTTAAAAAAAATACGATGAATTTTAAAATGAATGCAGATAAAATTTTCTTCAATTAAACGTGGAGAGGCTGAACGTGGAGTTGATGATTTTGACTATATAATGGCGAGGATGAGTTATTTCTCTCCCGTGTTCCGTGGTGGAGATAAATGGTGTTCTGCATCTTGTACCTGTGAGGAAGTTAGTCCACAGGTTTCAATGTGATTTTAAGACGAAGGTGAAAATATAAGTAAGAATAGACTGATCTAGTTAGAGAGACACTCGCTCCAGCAGGCAGTAACGACGAGACAGGTGTTGTAGAGGTACTGGTGCTCTGGGCTCACGTGATTTTGACACACATTAACTTGTTCTTGACATACATGTGTTCAGGACGCTCACGTCTTAGATGCATACACCCACAAGATGCACACGTGTTCTAGATGTACAGTTGTACTTATCGCACATATGTTCTAGACCAGGGGTGGGCAATTATTTTTGATGGAGGGCCACTTCATGAATGGTGGTACACTTCGCGGACCACCCACTTAATGTAGATGCAAATGCATTATATTAACACAAAGTAAAGCCTTGTATTTGTAAATACAAATGCAGTGGCGGGCCACAGAAATAATTTGGCGGGCCAAATGTGGCCCGCGGGCCGTACTTTGCCCACCCCTGTTCTAGACCTTCTATGAATTCTAGTTCTAGTACAGATGTTCTAGATGTTCGTGTTTTCTGTACGCACAGGATAGGATTTTAAGAGTTACAGACGTACAAGTTAGAATTTTACGAGTTATGGACGCACATGGGGTTTAGGGCCGTATTGATAGTCATTACGAAGCACAATGCCAATTGATAGTGTTCGTGCTTGTCTATTAATAGTCATCCCGATAAACGAGGTATCGTAAGGGAACAGTGCGCATATCCCTGAAATGTTGGAAACAACCTCGGGTGGCTACCCCCACCCGATAGCTGCCTAACGACAAATAATAATCATTATATTTTATGAAAGTTCTTCCAGTACCTTATTACAGATACCTACGTCGAATTATATTTTTTTTTTATAAGAATAATTAAAAGAAGTGTTAATACGGATAAATGAACTTTCACAACACTGTTATGAACTTGAAACATTATAGGAATGTTTACATCACAGCTCCGACTGCTGTGAGCCTCATCTTCAATTAACAATTACTTCTGTTATCATTTAAGGTATGTTTCTTAACTTTATTCATTCATACAATATTTTTGTCGTCGTAGTAATAAAATTTCAACCATCTGAACCGCGAAATTCACTTATGTTTTCCGGAATGAGGCAATCCAAGTGAGCTCACTCTATCTTGAGTTAGCAAGGAAAATATTACAGTTTTTGGCCCAGTAATATAGTTTAGTATACACGTTAATATGTATTTTCAACAAGATATTAACTATGGGGTACGGTCTACAATGTCTTGTGTGTGTCAGGCAGAAATATGACGACATAGTAAGCATTAGATTTCATTTTCTTTATTCTTTAACTTAAATATTTACTGTCACTAATAAAATATAGAATAAGTGCAGCTTATTATCAATACAACTAATTTGCTCTAAAATTCTGCAATTCTCGGCTACATCACAGTTTTAATGATACACACAACAACACTATTTGGTTAAAAAAATATCTATTTACTGTTAATTTTTACAATTGATGTTTTCATTCATCTAAGTATAACTACATTTTTAGCACACAGCACAGTAGACAGTTTGGGAGTGACAATTGAACAACTTGACGTAGTTTGGCTCTTAAGAAATTTCTATGCAATTTGAAGTGTGTACAATGCAAGGCAGGGGCCCCCCACTGTCCAGGGATGAGAGATCAGTGTTCTACTTGTCAATATGCTCTAAGCATTTGGACGTGTGTGTGTGTGTGTTAATTTTGGCTTGTCAGAGATTCTTTCGCACATTTATAGAAAATGAGGGTGATCTATGAGACGTGTGAATCTGGGTATAGACTGACCTCTCATTTCCATCTTTGTGTCGCAGATAAAGCGATCCAGTTAGGGGCCTTCCTACTGTACTGCATGTACTGGTAAAGGGGAAATTAATAAAGACAATTTGAGAATCCACCTTTGTGTCATAAGGAGGGGTGGGGGGAGGGAGGGGGAGGGAGGGGGCAGGTAAAGGTGTTTCTGCAGCCCTAGTTTGTAAGTTAGTCATTTTGCCCCATGAGCCGGTGCCGAACAACGAGTATCAGTGGAGAACAATTGTTGCCTGGTAAACAAATTCTGCTTTTCCCTTGGTGTCTTGCACGGTGTTTTAAGCCCCGTATGGCCCACAACTCAGGTATACTATGAGCCCTTGGACGAAGACGCCGACTCTTCAAATTTTGTTTACAATAACCATGGAATCCCGGTCCTATATAACGAAAAAGAAGATAATTCGGATTCTCATTATTTTTATGCTTAGAATCACCAGTAATTACACTTAAAATAGGTTTTATTGGGTTCGGTTCCACTCTCTAGTGTGGTCCGGGTCCATAAAATTTGGGACCCTACACTCCGATTTTACGAGGTCCCAATTTATATGTCCCTGGTAAACGAGCTCTCGTTTTAAGGGTTTTTCAGGCCGTGACGACACTGACCCAAACTGGTGCTGTTGACTCACGACGAGACGATGTTTACGTCACATTATTTATGACTTTTTTTTTTTAAGTCTAGATAAATCATGTGATCAATACTCATGTCTTTATAGAGTGAAAACGAACAGAATCCTGAGGGTTGGTGACTACGGCCCACCACTCTGAGGGTTGGTGACCATGTCCCATCACTCTGAGGATTGGTGACCATGACCCACCACTCTGAGGGTTGGTGACCATGACCCACCACTCTGAGGGTTGGTGACCATGACCCACCACTCTGAGGGTTGGTGACCATGACCCACCACTCTGAGGGTTGGTGACCATAGCCCATCACTCTGAGGGTTGGTGACCATGGCCCACCACTCTGAGGGTTGGTGACCATGACCCACCACTCTGAGGGTTGGTGACCATGACCCACCACTCTGAGGGTTGGTGACCATGACCCACCACTCTGAGGGTTGGTGACCACGGCCCACCACTCTGAGGGTTGGTGACCATGACCCACCACTCTGAGGGTTGGTGACCATGACCCATCACTCTGAGGGTTGGTGACCATGACCCACCACTCTGAGGGTTGGTGATCATGGCCCACCACTCTGAAGGTTGGTGACCATGACCCACCACTCTGAGGGTTGGTGACCATGAACCCACCACTCTGAGGGTTGGTGACCATGACCCACCACTCTGAGGGTTGGTGACCATGACCCACCACTCTGAGGGTTGGTGACCATGACCCACCACTCTGAGGGTTGGTGACCATAGCCCATCACTCTGAGGGTTGGTGACCATGGCCCACCACTCTGAGGGTTGGTGACCATGGCCCACCACTCTGAGGGTTGGTGACCATGACCCACCACTCTGAGGGTTGGTGACCATAGCCCACCACTCTGAGGGTTGGTGACCATAGCCCATCACTCTGAGGGTTGGTGACCATGACCCACCACTCTGAGGGTTGGTGACCATGACCCACCACTTTGAGGGTTGGTGACCATGACCCACCACTCTGAGGGTTGGTGACCATGACCCACCACTTTGAGGGTTGGTGACCATGACCCACCACTCTGAGGGTTGGTGACCATGACCCACCACTTTGAGGGTTGGTGACCATGACCCACCACTTTGAGGGTTGGTGACCATGACCCATCACTCTGAGGGTTGGTGACCATGACCCACCTACCCCGGGTTGGTGACCATGACCCACCACTTTGAGGGTTGGTGACCATGACCCACCACTTTGAGGGTTGGTGACCATGACCCACCACTCTGAGGGTTGGTGACCATGACCCACTCTGAGGGTTGGTGACCATGACCCACCACTCTGAGGGTTGGTGACCATAGCCCACCACTCTGAGGGTTGGTGACCATAGCCCATCACTCTGAGGGTTGGTGACCATGACCCACCACTCTGAGGGTTGGTGACCATGACCCACCACTTTGAGGGTTGGTGACCATGACCCACCACTCTGAGGGTTGGTGACCATGACCCACCACTTTGAGGGTTGGTGACCATGACCCACCACTCTGAGGGTTGGTGACCATGACCCACCACTTTGAGGGTTGGTGACCATGACCCATCACTCTGAGGGTTGGTGACCATGACCCACCTACCCCGGGTTGGTGACCATGACCCACCACTTTGAGGGTTGGTGACCATGGCCCACCACTCTGAGGGTTGGTGACCATAGCCCATCACTCTGAGGGTTGGTGACCATGACCCACCACTCTGAGGGTTGGTGACCATGACCCACCACTCTGAGGGTTGGTGACCATGACCCACCACTCTGAGGGTTGGTGACCATGACCCACCACTTTGAGGGTTGGTGACCATGACCCACCACTCTGAGGGTTGGTGACCATGACCCACCACTCTGAGGGTTGGTGACCATGACCCACCACTCTGAGGGTTGGTGACCATGACCCACCTACCCCGGGTTTAGTATCTAATGGTCCCTAACTAACCATCTTATTCCTTCATCTCCCTCTTTATCTTCCCTTTCTGCTTCCCTTAATTCTACCCATTAATATCCATACCATTATCCGCCTGAATTAAATGCCACCATACCCGATCTTCTTTATAAATGTCTGGTATAAACTGTCGTTATTCGTCTAGTCTTTCTTATTACATCTAATGTGTTGGTGTTTGTTGACAGCTAAACCCTTCTCCCCCCAGCCGCAGTACTCACCCCACACTACGTTCCATTCAGTAATCTCGTGAACCGAAATTATTGACTGAATTATTTCTCGTAAGAAGTCGTTTTGCTTAACCTGTTCTGCGTTTTGAGTAATCTTTAACATCTACCACCAGAACTGCTGTTACTTCTCAAATGAACAATATTTTCCACATGTTTAATTTTCCTGTTTTCTTATCACTATTTTGTGTTACCGGGAGCTTTCTGAAGACAGATATATATTCTTAAGGTTATCAGTATATATGGTTACTGGGATGGGGAACCTAGTGGATATATAATATACAGTATTACGCTTCCCGTCCTGAGGGTAACTATACTTGGCAGTTTATAGTCTTATACACACTTTCTATGGGAACCCGTAACGTCACGCCACCACTGGGTTGAGAGCGACTACCATAATGTACGCTCCTTCATCAAGTGCGCCCTCCCCAGGTTAGGTAAGGTAAGGTTAGGTTAGGTTAGGTTAGGTTAGGTTAGGTTAGGTTATATCCTGTTCATAGAGATTCTAATGCTTACGTTGCTCTTTTTTCCTCGCATTAGACCACAGTTATTGAATAGGTAAAATAAATCTAAGTTCGTGGTGCATATTTGCATTGCAGAGAGGTACAGTAAATAAGCATAAATTATGTGAGTGTCTGGCAGCTCTGATGGCGTGGCGACATGCAGGACGCCAGTGTACAGTATTAAGAAGACTAAAAATGCGTCCGGGACAATACTGTGAATAGACTCGTAACTTGTTATATATCATGAAGACTAACACAGGAACATGTTGATGGTCTTCATTTATAGTTTGTATTATAATGCCTATTATTTAACATGATTATATAGACTGTATATTACTGAAAATTTAGTTTGAGAGCGTCTGAAACACTTGCACAATAATATGTCAAAGTATTAAACTCACATTTTTATCATAACTTTATACCATAACGTGTTACTGTAATACTTTAGTCGCTGTGACAGGCATTAAAGTGTTTGTTGACAGTTACTGCAGCTGGCCTTTGGTGGTCCAAGTTGCCATGGCTATTAAGACCTGTAGGATGGTGTGTCACGAGAGGACCGAGCCAAAGGGTAGACAGATACGAAGGGCAATGAGAGATTTAGGACAGAAGCTTGTGAAAATCTAAACATCTTTTGTCTGGGGGGGAAAAAAATGTGAAATTAATTAGACTAGACTGTGATGACAGCCAGAGAGGACGTAGAAACATACACAACTGGTGGTGATCAAGAGAGAATTATTTTGTTACAAGCTTGGAGATCTAGAGGGGCATTTATGTTAATTTGTAAAGTACAGCTGGTTGTCGGTACTGCTGGCTACTGTTTCAAGGTGTCCCAGTATTATGTGGAAGAGAACCTGGGACATTAACTGGCTCTCTCTCTCTCTCTCTCTCTCTCTCTCTCTCTCTCTCTCTCTCTCTCTCTCTCTCTCTCTCTCTCAATGCTTGCTTGCTCTCTGATCATTGGTGTTGTGGTGGTGATGGGTGTTGTGGTGATGATGGGTGTTGTGGTGTTGGTGTTGGGTGTTGTGGTGATGGTGGTTGTTGTGGTGTTGGTGATGGGTGTTGTGGTGATGGTGGTTGTTGTGGTGTTGGTGATGGATGTTGTGGTGATGGTGGTTGTTGTGGTGTTGGTGATGGATGTTGTGGTGATGGTGGTTGTTGTGGTGTTGGTGATCGTGGTTGTTGTGGTGTTGGTGATGGATGTTGTGGTGATGGTGGTTGTTGTGGTGTTGGTGATGGGTGTTGTGGTGATGAGTGTTATGATGATGGGTGTTGTGATGGTGATGGTGTGTTGTGGTGGTGATGGTGTGCTGTGGTGATGGTGTGTTGTGGTGGTGATGGTGTGCTGTGGTGGTGATGGATGAAGAAGCTCGGTTTTATAAAGATCTCAGCAACTTATGTTTTGACGAGGCATGAATCCTAATGAGGGGCTGTTATGAGGGGCTGTTATGTGGGGCTGTTATGAGGGGCTGTTATGTGGGGCTGTTATGAGGGGCTGTTATGCGGGACTGTTATGTGGGGCTGTTATGAGGGGCTGTTATGTGGGACTGTTATGTGGGGCTGTTATGTGGGGCTGTTATGTGGGGCTGTTATGAGGGGCTGTTATGTGGGGCTGTTATGAGGGGCTGTTATGTGGGGCTGTTATGTGGGGCTGTTATGAGGGGCTGTTATGAGGGGCTGTTATGTGGGGCTGTTATGTGGGGCCGTTATGTGGATATTCTATGTACAGTTTTGCCATCACCACTTACACGTTCAAGTTAATTTAGATTAGGGTTTGTTAGGTCAGGATTGGTTAGGTCAGGGTTGGTTAGGTTAGGTTAAATCGCATAAAACAGCCGATTGACCAAATGGAATCGTCTAAGTTGGGTGCAGTATGTTGTTTATGAGTGAGATATAAGTCTTAGGTGTAGGGGAGAGAATGGTGACTTAGAAACATGATTATTATATGGTTGGGTCAGCTTAATGGAAAAATACAAAGTTATGTTTCAAGAAGTTTGGTTTGATTTGCCATATTATTAGTTTAATTTATTTGTTTAATTCCAAAGTACATAAGGAAAAGAAGCCTAGGTCTATTTTTTTTTTTTTTTGGCATTGTATTCAAACACTGTGGACTTGTGTCTTTAAAAGAAAACTTCACAGAAAAATATATAGACGTCACTAATTTTTGTGTTGGAGGGAAGGAGGAGGAGCAGCGAGCCGGGGACAGATGCCCTCCAGCCCCGCCCCGTCCACTCACCCTCACCACCGCTCCCTCACTGATGACGCGCCACCCTCCACTCTCACATCACCATTACCCACAACTTTCTCCACCAGTCACAGCTTGCCACGTCACACTGGATCCTACTTTGCTGGGTTATCATTGGTGGTAACGTTGGTGCCGTAGAGTTTCGGTGTTTACCTCATAGCCGTCCAAAATCTGTGTGGATGTAACTGTAGCCGAAGGACTGATCTTGAGAGCGACGGAGGCCATTATAAACACGCATCATTAGCACCTCTTGACCAGCGAGGGGTGAGCGGTTACCGGCCATACAGCCAAGTGACTGAGGGGTCAAAATACTATGTGGTGGCTTATGATCACTCACGCCAGCTCCCCACCCCTTCCGTGGCAAAGTCCTTGTAGCAATTATCTCGGAGAGGTGAAAATTGCTTGTGTGAGCAGAGTGGCCGCGGTTGCCTGAAACACGCGCCCATCGCCACGCCCTCCCTTCATCATGCCTGGCAAGACTCTCCACTCCACCTTTCTTCCACGTTAATCCAAATGTTAATTAGTGAGGGACAATAGTATATAAGTAACGTGAACATTATCTTCTTGGAGTAATGTTGTCTCCGTTAGTCTATAAATTTTTCCACTGCTGTTGGCTCTCAGAAATCTAGGCATTTCACCTTGTTTAAATAATACTATATTGAATCGCTGCTTTTTCCTCTAGATACGTGTGTGTGTGCGTGCGTGCGTGCGTGCGTGCGTGCGTGTGTCTGTCTGTGTGTTCACCTCCTTATAACTACAACTTAGATTTATTTACAGTAGTTGTATACCAGCACACGTCCTGTACTGTTGACTCACGTTTATTATGAGAAAACAATTATGTTATTTTTGGCCAAACAAAATAATCACTAATTATAAAGATAAATGTCACCAGCTGTGTTATCTGCAGTCCTGTAAAACAATAACTTACCAGCAGCAGTCTCAGTGTAATGCTGGTTAAGTCGTAACTGTCTGCCATAATTGGGAGCCAAATGTTCTCTACAAAACAAGACTTCGCTATATTTACGGGTGTTGGTGTGGTCAAGAGGGTAGTGGTCTCCATCTGCTGTATCAGGTAAAACACTGGCTCAGTAATGACCCTCTGTTGGCTTCCTTTACTTTATATGAGATACAAGTACAGTACGGTAACCCTGGAGGATACATTAATTACCTTATATCTCACCCATAACAACAACATTCATCAGTGCTGTTTGATACACAGTTTATCAGAATACATGAAGTTGGAAAGACTATGGAATGTAAACCGTTATTATGAAGCTTTAACTTTCTAGCAGCTGGCGCTCTCTATTGGCCAATCTGAAATACTGCACGTGGTCTTTAAGGACTAAATCTCCCCTCATTAGATTTGGACGAGAAAGTCTCTCTACATTCTTGACAACAACTGTCCGGATTCGTAATAATTTGGACTAGTTACTGGGTCAGGTGATATACTGCCCCCTGTATCATTTAACTCTGGTCGCCGAGGATCAGGGTTAATTCTGTCTTAACTTAAGGTATCCAAGTATAAGAAAAGGTTATACTATTTACCTCAGGAGCTATTATGTAACATATGACTTATTATTTAAGTAACAGTGACCGTGTATCGTGATTTAAAGACATTTTTTAAAGTGAGTTTTACTAGGGTTGGTATTTACTCGCTAGGATGAGTTGGCGTTGTGGACGTCCGGGATGGTTCATCAAGGGAGTCGTAGTGAACATGTGTGTGTGTCTATCTGTTAAACTTATTAATTTACTAATATATGGGGATTAACTTAGATACTTCTCCTAGTAACATGACAAGCTCGAAATACAACTAGGCTAATCTGAAGCTTTCGGTAGACCATCAGTGAAATTTTCTTGAAGATGGAATGAAAATTGTGGACGCTGCTGTGTAAACCTAACCTAACCTAACCATAAACAAGCAATATGGAGATGGGTAGGTAGTAACGGCGAGAAAGAGAACCGATTAATATGCCGGACAAACTGTCGGTTCTGTCAAGTAACATAAAACTAAACTGTCCTCTTGTCCTGAGAGTCTAATATGGTTTGTGGGCGAAGTTACAGTACCTAACTTTACACATTGGAAAGTGAACGTGGTCTAGTACAGTGCCGGCCACTTTACTTGGTCTGTGGACTCTGGTGATCTGATGGGTAATGTGGTGTAATGGTCAACTGGACCCGGGTTCGATCCTTGGACAGGGTGGAACTACGGAAACCTGGGTGTTAGTTTGCGGATCGTGCTCCGGGGTAATGGTTAGCCAGTGCAGTTGGCGAGTTGTCCGGTCTTCTCGAATTATTCTTCGACACTGGGTCATACAACTCGTTAACTTATCCCGAGGTTCATAATTTGGGATGTTAGAGCAGCCAGGTAAGTGGGAGCTTATCGTCATCGTTAAACGTGATTTTTACTCAGTGGTGATAAGTGCATGTTGTAGTTGGTGGTCAATCAGATATAAACATTGGATAAAAATCGTAAATGGTAACAGTTATGTAGATAAACAAACCCACGAACCGAACCAAACAAAGCCTCCAACCGAACAAACCCACGAACCGAACCAAACAAACCCACGAACGAACCAAACAAACCCCAATCACTGTAACAAGCTAATGTCGACCAATCACTGTAACAAGTTAGTGTGTCGACCAATCACTGTAACAGGTTATTGTGTCGACAATCACTGTAACAGGTTATTGTGTCGTCCAGTAACAAGACAATTACAGAATTTAACCCTTACTGCATTATGTCATTGCTGCCTCCACCAATCGTAAACTCCCACGTCATGCACTAACCCAGAGTGTCAAACAATCGTGTGCATCAAGCAGCCATTATTGCATCAAGTCCTAACTGCATTACCCAATCACAGCGTTAGGTCGTGACTGCATCAACCAATCAGTGCAGCAGTTGATGAGGGATGGCTGCTTTATGAGAGTCGTGGTGGTGGTGGGGGGGGATGGGGAGTGATAGAGGGATGGATGGTGGGGGTGGGGGGCTAGTCACGCCTTCTCTTCATCCCGGCAGGCTTCCCACGCCGCCTCAGAACCTTACACCCCTCGCTCTGTCTCTATCAAATGATACGGCGGAGGAAAAACGCCATTATCTAACACCAAAATACCCGGCGTCGATACACAACCACATTATCCGACATAAAGTGATTCCATATTCATTGGGAGTCGCCCAGGCAAAAACAACACCGTGGCGAGCCCTGGTGCTACCTCCTCTACGGCTCTTTCTCACTGGGTTTCGTTCCCTGTTTTAAGAACTTTGTTTGAATACTTCTCAAAAATGATTTGATAAATTGAAAAAGAAATATTAATGAGATGTTTAGAGTACTAGTAGTGTTCTTGTCCGGAGTTTGGATCAATGGCAGATTAGATGCAATGAGAAAATAGAAGAATTGGTTTAGTTGTCCCTCCAAACTCGCTCGCTGGGGACAGTTTTCTATGAGTCATTTGGTCACTTGGCGGTGGGCGCAAAACAAGCAACACCAAATCCACATTTTCCACTACATTAACCCGTGCCGAGGGGGCTGTGGAAGCCTTTCTCATAAGGCAGGTTTTTGTATCTATTATGCGTCACAAGATAACACGGTCACACACGTCAAACGAACCAATATTTCCGTAGTCTTTTATTGTAGCTTTTGGTCACGGATTGGTGGCCAGCTTTGCCCTCCACATCCATCCACCTCTTTCACTCCCTCTACTATCCACCTCTTTCACTCCCTCCACCATCCACCTCTTTCACTCCCTCCACCATCCACCTCTTTCACTCCCTTCACCATCCACCTCTTTCACTCCCTCTACTATCCACCTCTTTCACTCCCTCCACCATCCACCACTTTCACTCCCTTCACCATCCACCTCTTTCACTCCCTCCACCATCCACCTCTTTCACTCCCTCCACCATCCACCTCTTTCACTCCCTCCACCATCCACCTCTTTCACTCCTCACCATCCACCTCTTTCACTCCTCACCATCCACCTCTTTCACTCCCTCCACCATCCACCTCTTTCACTCCCTCCACCATCCACCTCTCACTCCCTCCACCATCCACCTCTTCCACTCCCTCCACCTCTTCCACTCCCTCCATCAACTGTACAGGTGTAGGGGGTGGCAAAATGTGTACAGCTGTATATGAAATTTTTGACACAATTTTGGGAATATTGATTTTTTTTTTTATCTTCATCCTGGTGTTTTATTTTGGGTATTTTTTTTCTAGTTTTTACCTTTTCTTTGTGTATTTTAAATTTGTCTTGGTATTTCACATGATTTTCAGTATTTTCTAGAAGGTATTATTTTATTTATACTGTGTTGATTTTTTTTGGTTACCGTTTTAAATTTTCCTTCGGTGTTTTTTTTTCCTCGGCTGTCTGGTCAAACTCGAATGTCAGGTGAGCCTTTACCTGGTTATAGAGCCAATTATTCATTCATGCCTAAATACAATAAGGGTTCCAAATACCTGTAGAACACATGGAAACAATATAAATGAGATGAACTAATACTACTGAGGAACTTGTTAAGAAACCTAAACTGATCGAGTGTCAGAGTGAACGTGGATAATAAGAGACGCCAAATGGAAGTGTCAGAGAACGTGGGTAATAAGAGACGTCAAATGAAAGTGTCAGAGAACGTGGGTAAGAGAGACGCCAAATGAAAGTGTCAGAGAACGTGGGTAAGAGAGACGCCAAATGTAAGTGTCAGAGAACGTGGGTAAGAGAGACGCCAAATGGAAGTGTCAGAGAACGTGGGTAAGAGAGACGCCAAATGTAAGTGTCAGAGAACGTGGGTAAGAGAGACGTCAAATGGAAGTGTCAGAGAACGTGGGTAAGAGAGACGTCAAATGGAAGTGTCAGAGAACGTGGGTAAGAGAGACGTCAAATGGAAGTGTCAGAGAACGTGGGTAAGAGAGACGCCAAATGTAAGTGTCAGAGAACGTGGGTAATAGAGACGTCAAATGAAACTTCTGTTGTAGCTGAGGTATTAAATAAAGAAGGAATGCAGTTGATGGATGTTGAATGCACTGGCAAAGACTCAAGTAATGTGTTCATGGCAGCAAATGCTATACTGTAGTGCAACAAAGTTAGGAGCTAAAGGTTTGTGCCAATCAGATTCATTTCATATTGGTTGTCTGATTTACGAAGTTGGGTGTAATCTGATCCACCCTGTATTAGTTGTTGTGTGATTTTGAGTAGTCGTCGGTTCCCAGCTGGACAATGCTTGGTATCGCTTTGCCATACTTGTGTTGGGGCCTATATTCACCTACGTGTAAGACTTTGAGATATATCTGCCATAACTTAAAGAAAGGATCCATATGGTCACTGACATCACCAACACGTAATATGATGTAGAGCCTCGAGGTATTCAAAACGTTTGCCTTTTTTGGGTTGACCTTTACCCTCCAGAACGACTTACATAAACCTCGTCTAGTCTAGTCTTACCGAAACTGTTGAAGAACATTGGGGTTAAATGACCGTGTGAGCAGGCACTAAAATAACGTCAGGTGTAAGAAAACTGTGCTGGACTCCTGACATTTTGAGTTGCAATGTCCTAACACTCTGAGTTGGAATGTTGGGACGCCTGCAGTTAATTCAATGGGACGTATGGAAACTTAGGATTCCTAGACGATATCCTAACCTAACCCAACTAGAATTTACCATTGTGGGAGGAAGAGGGCCGATGGATGGTATGTGTGTACAATCCCCGCCATGTTCTGTACTCGTATCCAGGTCTAATTTGAAACCCATTATTGTTCTTGTTTCCACTGGTTGACCTGGTAGACTGTTCCATATAGGTCTACATCTACGTCTGTCGTCTACAACCCTCGGCGTGATAAACTACTTCCTTATAGACGTTATGTGTTACACCTTGGAGAGCTTGACTATGTGTCTGGGTTTACATTTAACATCCCTTTCAGTATGCACTATTGATTGTCTCTCTGAAGTCACCAACCAGTCGTGTCTTGTCTGAAGGCTGGAGGTATGTTGTTTATGCTTCTATAAGGTGGTACAGACTGGGACTAATGAGACATAGTGGTTCATTATAATGCTGACCTTCATTGATAGTATTATGCTGACGTAACAGAATCCTACGTGGCTTGTACTTTATCTTTACCGTACATATACACGTTATTTTGAGTGATGTTTACTTCAATTTAAAGCTCATTTGTGTTTCATCTTACAGGTGCTGTTGACGAGATCACGACCGAAGAGTCAGGTAAGTCATATACTGTACTCAGAGGCAGTCCATATACCCGAGACACGATAATTAATTTTATGTTGTGTTTATGGCAGGGCAGAGAGTACAGCTTCTCTCTGTCACCTCCTGTGTTTGTTGGTTACCATATGTCGCTCGCTGCTTCACCTGTCACCTGTCTCAGATGCGTATAATTAACACCCACTCGTCTCCCACAACATAATATGATTGCAGCCATGTATAACAACCTGTAAAGTACGCAGTTTATCACTAAAGGAACAGAGGTACGGTCCCCTTCACTAGTGCGTTTACAGGAGCTCGTCATACAAACATTACACAAATCATTACCTTGAGATATGTGATATAATATTGTTTTGTTTAATTTTTTAGTGGGAGTACAGTTAAGTACAGACCGGCCAGATGTGTGCCAATAAGTTGTACACCCACTAAAAAATTATTCGGCACCCTTACGGCGTGAAAATGATATGGGTGCCGAATAATTTTTTAGTGGGTGTTCAGTCCATCCTTGTCTGTGGGTTCCAATATTTACTGACAGAATTCCCGTCATGAGCGTTCGAAAAATCCTACAAAACTATCAGGGCAAATTTAAAGCTGTGTACTGTATATAGATACCCAGGGTACACATGATGCTTTATATAGTAAGAGATATAGCAAGCATCATTCCTCTGTGTGTGTGTGTTGTTCTCAGTATTTCAAACAGAGTCCAAGTTAGTACAAGACACCACCGGAATCCCCAAATAATCTTTCCTATAATCTTTGTTTCTAGATATTTTTTGATTACAGTATATGTTTACATGGCTGTTAAATTCATTCATCTTAAGTAGTTACTCGGTGTCGAGTGGGTGGTGAGGGGTGTTGAGTGGGCAGGGCATCATAGGGAGAAATGGACTCGGCAAGTGTAATCCCAACGGCCTACTCCTCCTCAGCAAGTGTGCTGCACACAACCTCACTATCACCAATACCTTGTTTAGGCAGGCCGACAAGTTCAAGGGTTCGTGGCAACACCCACGATCCAAACACTGGCATCTCATTGACTACATCATTGTCAGAGAAAGAGATCGCCGAGATGTCCTCATCACCCGTGCCATGCGTGGCTCAGACCACTGCGACACTGATCATTGGCTCTCAGAGCCAAGCTCTCACTCTACGTCGCTCCGAAACGACGAAGGCAGCATGCATCCAGAAGAGGTTTTAACACTAAGCGTCTGGAGAATCCAGCGGTAGCACATGATTCCAGAGAGCAGCTCAAACATGGGCTGATAAACAACCCAAATCCCAGTACTGAATGGAGTATTCTCGACACTGTCATGACAAAAACCTGCAGAGACCCTCGGCCAGACCGAAAGAATACACCAGGACTGGTTTAATGAAAATGGCCCGGAAATCAATGTACTCGTCGATGATAAACGTGCCACTTTAACTGACTGCCAGAACAACCCTCAGTCTAGTTGATACCTTTTGCAAGAAGAAAGCGGCGGCCCAGCGCAAACTTTGCAAACTAAAGAACGACTGGCTTAAAAATAAAGCATGTGAAACAAAAACTTGCAGAACAACATAATATGTGCGAATTTTTCAATTCCACTAAAACATTTTATGGGTCAATCCCTCATGGCGCAGCCCCCCTCCGCTCATCCGACGATAACTCCTTAATTAAAGACAAAGAAGGAATCCGTCAGCGCTGGAAAGAGCACTACCATTCACTGCTCAACCAAAACACTGATGTGGATGTCCTGACTACCCAGCAGGTGCCTCAGCATCTAGAGCTGACCCATCTCAGCTATCCTCCATCCCTGGATGAGGTAGCTGCTGCCATCAAACAGATGAAAAATAACAAAGCCTCAGGGTCCTGATGAAATCCCAGCCGAGGTGTATAAAGCAGGAGGACCTCTGTTTACTAGCCGTCTCCACTCTCTCCTGGAAAATATATTGGAAAAGGAGGAAATCCCCCAAGCTCTTAAAGATGCCCCCATTGGAAATATTTATAAGAACAAGGGAGACCGGTCAGACTGTGGCAACTACCGCGGGATCTTGCTACTATCCGTAGCTGGTAAGATTATCGCCCGAGTCATCCTAAACAGACTTCTTCCTGAGGCGGAAAACTTCCTCCCAGAATCTCAATGTGGCTTTAGACCATCAGTGGCACCACTGGCATGATCTTTGCTGCCCGCCAGATACAGGAAAAGTGCAGAGAACAACATCGTGACCTGTACATGGCCTTCATCGACCTAACCAAGACCTTCGACTTAGTCAACAGGGAAGCCCTCTGGCGGACCCTCAGTCGGTTTGGCTGTCCACCAAAATTCATCTCCATTGTCAGGCAACTCCACGACGGTATGAACGGCAGTGTCCTGCACAATGGCACCATGTCTGAGTTCTTCCCCATCCAAACAGAGGTAAAACAAGGGTGTGTACTGGCACCAACTCTCGTGCCAGTGCCAATTTAGCCGGCGGTGTGGACATAGAGTACCGGATGAAGAATCTTTTCAAAATAAGAGGACTCCAGGCAGTAACAAAGGTGTCGGCAGCTTCCATTACTGAACTTCAATAAACAGAAGACCTAACCTTTGTTGCTCACACTGAACGTGACCTACAGGAGATCCTGAACACCTACGCAGATGCGTATGCACACTTCGACCTTGAGGTGAATGTACGTAAGACTCAGATTCTCTTTCAGCCTGCCCCTGGTTCAGCCACACCTCCACCATCCATCCCGAGTTAACGGTACTACCCTCTCTAGTGTTACTCAGTTTCAGTATCTCGGCTCTAACCTGTCCACCACCACAGACATCGATGAAGAGATTCAACATCGGATCAGGTGTGCATCTCAAGCCTTTGACAGAGTCCGTAACCGTGTCTTCAGCTGTAGGGAGCTGAATTTATCTTCAAAGTTACACGTATATCGAGCAGTGGTCCTCCCCACCCTGCTATATGGCAGCGAGACATGGGTCACATACAGGAGGCACCTTAAGGCACTTGAAAACTTTCACCAACGTAGTCTACGTTACATCCTCCAAGTTCGCTGGGAAGACAAGAGAACACATGCCAGTATTCTCGCTGACACCAACTGTAGGAGCATCGAGGCTACCATTATCCATGAACAACTACGCTGGACTGGCCATGTTACTCGCATGGACGACAGTAGACTGCCAAAGCAGCTACTTTACAGTCACCTAACGAATAGTAAACGTAACGCTGGCGGGCAACTGAAAAGGTATAAGGATAGTCTTAAGACAAACCTGAACAAGTGCCAAATCGACCCCCTCACCTGGGAGACGATTACTCCACACCGTAACGCTTGGAGGAGCACCACACTGTATAGATATGTAAATACCAAGATATGTGAACACGCCTGACGGCAAGACTCTGTTACCATTCATTGTACCATTTATTCACATGTCTGTATTACTATATATTATTATAGCATGTCTGATATCTATGCTTATGTCTAATGCCTATGTCTGCTTACTATGTCCCGATGTACCATGTCTGTACCGCGCTTGTCAAGTAACTAGAAGACCTCATTTATTGTCCTAGTAATGTCTAGCAACTCTCCCTGCCGAGTTAACTAATTGTCTCAGATCGGCTCAGGTCTGGTTACGACAAGGAGTTCTTTTTGCTTGCTCTTGTTGTTGTACCTGTTGGTTATCCTGTCAAGTCTTGTACTTATGGAATATATTTACTGCTCGTGCTCTGGAGTTTGAAGAACCTTGTCTAGGATTACATCCCACCACACACACGAGAAGGTGTCAATACTTTCGAGTTAGCCCGACTGCTTACCGAGGAAGACAAGAGCCAGAGCCGGAAGGACGCTGCCGCCGCCCCTCCCGCACTAGATGTAATCCCCTACATGTGCAACATCTGTGGACGATACTGAGGGTCCCGTATCGGCCTCTTTAGTCACCTTAAAACTCACCAACCTAGGTGACATCCTTAATAACTCATATCATTGTATCACAGCTGGATGATCGTTATACTAGATTCCGAGTGACATCAAAGTAGTAGTAGTAGTGTGCGTGCGTGCGTGTGGTGAGGGGTGTTGAGTGTTGTGACGGCACCGAGTGTGAGCTCTTTCAAGACCAGACTTGACCATCCCTGGAGCAGTTCCAGATACATTCAGGAGCCAGTGTATGCCCAGTACTTTCCAACAGTGCGTAACAGAGACGAGATTGGCCGTCCAAGAGGCAAACAAGACGATCAGTGGCGGAGAGGATAAAAGTAAAAAGTACGACATTCAGAGAAGGACCAAATGGTTTAGTTACCCCAACAAAATTTATCATAGAAAACAAAAGTGTAAAATTTTCTTTGGTGTCGAGTGCAGACTGTCGCTACAACTACTGTATAATTGATGAATGTTACTGGGCATTCATCACGTGTTAAATAACAGTAGCAACAAGAGTCAAATTAACAAAATAATAAAACAATTAACCATATGATACAAATATTAACACGGAAATATTTATTTTGTTTTTTATTGTTTACCGTTGTTGGACTAGAGTATCACTGAACCTTGGCTACACGCTTAAAGACTTTAGTTGTTGAAGCTCAGTAACATATGACAACAAGATGTAACAAATGACTATTGATAAGGTATTTGAGTAGGAAAATAATAATACTGAGCGACTCGTTACACAATTATCCACTGAGAAACTTGGACGTACAAAAAATAAATCTTTTAATATTATGTTTAACTTTTGAACGACAGTAAATTGTTCCTTGTATCGCTAGTAGAGTTAAGTTAAGTTTTACCTCCTTACTGTATTATTATAATTTGTTTGATGGAGCCTATAGACTTCATGAATCAAAATACATGTATTAGAATACCTTAAAACACCCAATAGTAACTCAGTGTGCACATTGAATAGTTCAGGTAAATAATACAAAGACAAGCATTGGTAAGTGCTTCATATTGCTTCCTAGCTCATTGGTTCATTATCAAGATGTCGTTATAATTGTTTAGAGACTGCACTGTATTATACCTCAGTAAAATACAGGCCTCTCTAGTAAGGAAATTACTGAAAAAGATCACTATACAAACGTTACCCATGTAATACGGTAGAAAGAAAAATGGTCTTGATAGAGAACGAAAAATATGAGGACGGACTCAACTATAAAGTGTTTGATGCCGGTATTATTATTATTAGTTGTAGTATTAGTATTAGTATTAGTATTACGGTGGTGTGGGGCGCGGGGTGGGACTCTCTTAGGACTGGTCCGGCTCATTAATCATTATTGCTAAGGTATCTAGTATACATAGCTTACGCATACATACTGTAAAAGCAGTTTCTGCGCACGAGACCAATGCTGTCATTGTGTTTTGGATAAGTTTATATCTGTGTTGGGTAGCTGTCCTCAAGAGTTCAGTTTTAGTACAGGAGAAAATCAGAGTACTCCATGAAAACCTTTGAGGATTTATCGGATTAAACTAGATAACACCGACTAAAGCGGGAATCAAAACCAGTTACCCTACGAAACTATAGGTGATCATGGCGAGGGAGGGAAGAGCGGCAGCAGCTGTGTTTAGCATCCGTCCATTGTTCTTGGTAATCTTGTCCACCAACCAGTTGTAATACATAACATCATTCAATATGCAGCCTTTTTTTATAAAATTTCATCATCATCATCATTCGTGTCACTTCTCGTTTATGGAACTCCCTGTACTCCCAAGTCTTGCCTGAATATATACCTTACAAGTCCTTAGATATAAAACATATACGTGGCAACTGTTAAATAAGATCTCTTATCTCTTTATCCATAGAATCCCTTAAATACCAGGAAGAGAAAACGTGTAGAGTCGATCATGATGCTAATAATAATTCATGCTTGGTGTTAACTGTGTCTTGACCTGAGGGTTAGTGTGGGGAGGAATATGGTAATACATTATGGCTCCTGTATCTTATTCGTTGGAACAGTGATCTTGAAAGCTGGACACCTGGTTTAAAATAATTCCTGGGTGTGTGGTGCAGTGGCGAGGGATATCAGTTATCTCCCTCCCTCCGTCCAGCGTAAGAACTAGTACTGAGTTATCTAAAGAGGATACACTCACGGATAGCAGCTGTGTGTCGCCTTCACCAACTAAAGACAAAATTCTGGATGGATTGTACCGTCAGGTCTAGGTGAATAGAGAGATTTTCCTGCTTCTAAATCTATTCTACTTTACTCTACTTTACCCTACTTTACTCTACTGCCTCTTGTTGGTGTTAATACACTTCCATTAATTTGAATAATCATGCAACACAAATACATAATTATAATACAAAGAAGATAATCAACTTAAGTTATATATAATAATCATAAAAATATATGATTTAATAATGATGTGACTAATTTGGAGCTGTAGATTAAGACACCCGTGTAAATAACTTGTCGACCTGTGAAGATAACTTGTCGACCCGTGTAGATATATTCCCGTAGGCTCATGGGCTTAGTTCACAGCGGTAATGGTGGACGAGGCGGCTGAGAGAAGACAAGTTAGAACGCAAAAAACTTTACATCTTTACCTAATCGTTGTGTTCTCATGTGACAGAGCTGATGTAGGATGTCTGTACATGTCATCGTCTTGGTGTTGTCGCTGTTGCTATGTTTATATACTTGTATGTATTAAAAAAAAAGGGCGATCACAAATGGCATACCTTGACCCCCTCGCTAGTCAAGATGTTTCATCCGGTGGTATTTTAGTTTCGGTCATCTTTGTATTCAGATACCTAACCTAGCCTAATCTAATCTCACCTCACCTCACCTCGCCTCGCCTCACCTCACCTCACCTCACCTCGCCTCGCCTCGCCTCGCCTCGCCTCACCTCACCTCACCTCACCTCGCCTCACCTCGCCTCGCCTCACCTCACCTCACCTCGCCTCGCCTCACCTCACCTCGCCTCGCCTCGCCTCACCTCACCTCACCTCACCTCACCTCACTTCACCTCACCTCGCCTCACCTCGCCTCACCTCGCCTCACCTCACCTCGCCTCACCTCACCTCACCTCACCTCGCCTCGCCTCGCCTCGCCTCGCCTCACCTCGCCTCGCCTCGCCTCGCCTCACCTCACCTCGCCTCGCCTCACCTCGCCTCACCTCACCTCACCTTACCTCACCTCACCTCACCTCACTATACAGTTAGTTGAATAAGAATATTTTAAAGTTTACCTCCTTCACATGTATCGACGCACTAACAAGTTTCATTAAGGGAGTAAATTAATGATGAGCCTATACAGCCCGGGGCGGGAAGGGTGGGTTAGGTGAGGTTAGGAGCTGGTCGTTCGCCTCGCCTCTCACTCTTATCAGTCCACTCGCTCTACTTAGTCTTCAATTAGAATATGACTCCAATGTATGTGAACCACTGACCTATATATACTGCTAATGAATATGATGTATTTCTTTCTTTGTGTACGAACCTCTGTCCTGTATAGCAGAGAACAGTGACATTAACCACATGAATCTGACCTCTATACATATATAGCTGTTAATGAATATGATGTATTTCTTTGTGTATGAACCTCTGTCCTGCGTGGCCGTGAGAAGTGATACCACCCCCAGTGTCAAGACCTGACTGAATTACTCAGAATAGGCAAACTGTACTACAAGCTTTGCCAATAAATTTGTTAAACGAATTAAAAACTCCTCTACTCTACTCCTTCCTTCCTACCCTGTCCCCACACTACACCACTACACCACCCTGCCCCACACTACACCACTACCCCCACCCTGCCCCACACTACACCACTACCCCCACCTTGCCCCCACACTACACCACCCTGCCCCACACTACACCACTACCCCACCCTGCCTCAAACTACACCACTACCCCACCCTGCCCCACACAACACCACTACCCCCACCCTGCCCCACACTACACCACTACCCCCACCCTGCCCCCACACTACACCACCCTGCCCCACACTACACCACTACACCACCCTGCCCCACACTACACCACTACACCACCCTGCCCCACACTACACCACCCTGCACCACTACCCCCACCCTGCCCCGCACTACACCACTACACCACCCTGCCCCACACTACACCACTACACCACCCTGCCCCATACTACACCACCCTGCCCCACACTACACCACCCTGCCCCACACTACACCACTACACCACCCTGCCCCACACTACACCACCCTGCACCACTACCCCCACCCTGCCCCGCACTACACCACTACACCACCCTGCCCCACACTACACCACCCTGCCCCACACTACACCACTCTGCCCCTCACTACACCACTACACCACCCTGCCCCACACTACACCACCCTGCCCCACACTACACCACCCTGCCCCACACACTACACCACCCTGCCCCACACTACACCACCCTGCCCCACACTATACCACCCTGCCCCACACTACACCACCCTGCCCCACACTATACCACCCTGCCCCACACTATACCACCCTGCCCCACACTATACCACTACACCACCCTGCCCCACACTACACCACTACACCACCCTGCCCCACACTACACCACTACACCACACTACACCACTACACCACCCTGCCCCACACTACACCACCCTGCACCACTACCCCCACCCTGCCCCGCACTACACCACTACACCACCCTGCCCCACACTACACCACTACACCACCCTGCCCCATACTACACCACCCTGCCCCACACTACACCACTACACCACCCTGCACCACTACCCCCACCCTGCCCCGCACTACACCACTACACCACCCTGCCCCACACTACACCACTACACCACCCTGCCCCACACTACACCACTACAACACCTTGCCCCACACTACACCACCCTGCCCCACACTACACCACTACACCACCCTGCTCCACACTACACCACTACACCACCCTGCACCACTACCCCCACCCTGCCCCGCACTACACCACTACACCACCCTGCCCCACACTACACCACTACACCACCCTGCCCCACACTACACCACTACAACACCTTGCCCCACACTACACCACCCTGCCCCACACTACACCACTACACCACCCTGCCCCACACTACACCACCCTGCCCCACACTATACCACTACACCATCCTGAGTTTAATGGTTTTTACTTTGGTTTGTGTTGCTCAAGGTCAGGTCAGGTCAGGTTAGGTCAGGCCAGATCAGATGAGGTTAGGTTAGGTTAAGTGAGGTCAGGCCAGGTTAGGTTCTGTCATGTTAGATTAAGGATATTGTAGACTACACTCTTTAAGTAGTAGGGTAGTTCCTCATATATTGTGAAAGTTTTGTATAATTAGTTAACAGTGTGAGGGATGAGGGAGTCTTGGCCGCCTCACCAAGTTGTTAGACTCAGTACTGTGTCTTTACCTCCTGCTTGTGACAGAATGATATTGTGTTATAAGATATATTAGCATGGCATATTGTCCCCATGAGTGATACGCTGAATACCTTTAGGGGTTACGTTAGGTCAGGTTAGTTTAGGTTAGGTTAGGTTATGTCAGGTCAGGTCATGCTATGTTAGGTCAGGTTAGGTTAGTTTAGGTTAGGTTATGTTATGTCAGGTCAGGTTATGTTATGTCAGGTCAGGTTATGTTATGTTAGGTGAGGTCAGGTTAGATTAGTTTAGGTTAGGTTATGTTATGTCAGGTCAGGTCAGGTCATGCTATGTTAGGTTAGTTTAGGTTAGATTATGTTATGTCAGGTCAGGTCATGCTATGTTAGGTGAGGTCAGGTTAGGTTAGTTTAGGTTAGGTTAGGTTATGTTATGTCAGGTCAGGTTATGTTATGTCAGGTCAGGTTATGTTATGTTAGGTGAGGTCAGGTTAGATTAGTTTAGGTTAGGTTAGGTTATGTTATGTTATGTCAGGTCAGGTTATGTTATGTTAGGTGTGGTCAGGTTCGGTTAGTTTCGATCAGGTTGGGTTAGGTTAGGTCAGGTCAGGTTAGGTTAGGTTATGGCCGAAAACAATTTTAACTTTACTAAGCACCTAGTTGTAGCCACGGAGTCTCATCATAACAACAAGGTATAGGAATTATGTCCACCAAATATTACACTTTGAGATGGACTGCACCTACGATAATACTGTACGTCCGTTGGGTGACTTTGAGTCTTGATGTGGGTGTAGTCCATAGTTCTTGTAGATTTATTGACCGTATTACATCGCTACAATAATTTCATGTAGTTTTAATTTATCCCTGTAATATACTTGTAATATTTTGTACTATGTAATATTTTTATTAATTACGGAGACGTGGAGGTTTTTAATTCAACACCTCGTCTTTCCTTACTGTAACACAACAAGACCAAAACTCTTTATATAAAATGATGTGCCCAAAGTTTTTCTTTATACCCAAATGCTTACACTAAATAGTTTTTCATAATCAACGAAATTAATTCCGAGGAAAAATTCTTCCCTAGATTCCTCCAAATTCCTCGGGTTTTCTTGATGGAGTTCGTAATGTATCGTGTGTGTGTGGCTCGGGAGGCTGGCGGAGGTGGCGAGCGATAATATCTGAAACGTAACCTCCCTCCTCCCCACCCGCCCCAACATCCTTCATTTGGGGTTTCGCCTATAATTTTTCCCTCTAATTGTAGCTGCTGGGTGATCGAGAATATTAGATTATTGGATAACTCCTGGCGATTTAATTAATTAATAAAAATTCAATCTGGTTGGAAGCTAAAGTGAAAAAGAAAAAGTTTGAGCGTCTTGGGCCAGAGAGGGAAGGAACCACTGAATATTTTAACCCTTGTGTTCATTGATTATTTCGTCAATTTAACTTTTTCTTATCGCTTTTTTGTTTGTTTACATCGACACTTAAGACGATTTTATTGAGAAGATAAAACGACAAACAGTTTTATTATAGTATTACGGGAGAGCTGTGGACGGTCAGCTTATATACATAGAAACAGTTTTATTATAGTATTACGGGAGAGCTGTGGACGGTCAGCTTATATACATAGTTGCTGTATGTTTTATCTTAATCCACCAGAGTTAATAAACATTCACTAGACTTGACTGTGTTGACGACGGCTGTGGAGTAGAGGACGTCCTACCTACACCTACACCAACACCTACACCAACACCTACACCTACACCTACACCTACACCTACACCAACACCTACACCAACACCTACACCTACACCTACACCAACACCTACACCAACACCTACACCTACACCTACACCAACACCACACCTACACCTACACCTACACCTACACCTACACCTACACCAACACCTACACCAACACCTACACCTACACCAACACCTACACCTACACCTACACCTACACCTACACCAACACCAACACCTACACCTACACCTACACCTACAACTACACCAACACCTACACCAACACCAACACCTACACCTACACCTACACCTACACCAACACCAACACCTACACCTACACCAACACCTACACCTACACCAACACCTACACCTATACCTACACCTACACCAACACCAACACCTACACCAACACCAACACCTACACCAACACCTACACCTAAACCTAAACCTAAACCTACACCTACACCTACACCAACACCAACACCTACACCTACACCAACACCTACACCAACACCTACACCTACACCAACAGCTATACCTACACCAACACCAACACCTACACCTACACCAACACCTACACCAACACCTACACCAACACCTACACCTACACCTACACCTACACCAACACCTACACCAACACCTACACCTACACCTACACCAACACCTACACCTACACCTACACCAACACCTACACCTACACCAACACCTACACCTACACCTACACCAACACCTACACCTACACCTACACCAACAGCTATACCTACACCTACACCAACACCTACACCTACATCAACACCTACACCAACACCTACACCTACACCAACTCCAACACCTACACCTACACCAACACCTACACCTACACCTACACCAACACCTACACCAACACCTACACCAACACCAACACCTACACCTACACCTACACCAACACCAACACCTACACCAACACCTACACCAACACCTAAACCTACACCTACACCAACACCTACACCTACACCAACACCTACACCAACACCTACACCTACACCTACACCTACACCAACACCAACACCTACACCTACACCAACACCTAAACCTAAACCTACACCTACACCTACACCTACACCAACACCTACACCTACACCTACACCAACACCTACACCAACACCAACACCTACACCTACACCTACACCAACACCTACACCAACACCTACACCAACACCTACACCAACACCTACACCTACACCAACACCTACACCTACGATGGTAATTCATTTTTTTTTCAATTTCAATTGTTTATTCCTTGATAGAGGAAGTGGGATCCTAGTGCTGTCACTAGGTACCCCTGTACAATAACACCAGAAGCATCTGGCAAGTGTGACAAGTATATACAGTATAAATATTATAAAGGGCCTTACTAAATCCTAAGGAAGGAAGGAAGGAAGGATATTCCTTTAACATATAATCAATGTTATTTAAAAAATATCTGGCCAGTATGGGGAGGATCATCGTGTCTCCGTCAGGGGGTCGTGGAGTGGTGGTCCAGCAGGCGTCACGGAAGCGTTGTGTGTGGGGACATCTTAGGAGGTTGTGGATGAGGGTGCTGCTGTCGGGTCTTCTGCATAATGCACAAGGGCGTTGCTCAGGGGATGCGGGGATACCAATCTCCCAAGCAAAGTCTTACCCAATGATGATACGGGCAGCAATCACGTCCCCTTTCCGCGACCCTTTCCCATAGACGTACGAGAGGTCAGGAAGTTTACGGAGGACATCGTACCAGGTGGGCGGGGAGTCCAGGGGGATGGCTGCTTCCCGAGCTTCTCTCTGTTTGCGTGATGGTAATTATGGAATTTAATTTTTTTATATTAACGATCGTCTGTCGTTTAACCTAACCTTACCTTACCATTAGGACATGCTCCTTACCTTACCTTTAAGACATGCGCCTTACCTTACCTTTAAGACATGCTCCTTATCTTACCTATAAGACATGCGCCTTACCTTACCTTTAAGACATGCTCCTTACCTTACCTTTAAGACATGCTCCTTAAGTAACCATTAAGGGAGGAGGAGACTACAGGAGGGTGGAGGAGGAGACTACAGGAGGGAGGAGGAGGAGACGACAGGTGGGAGGCGGAGGAGACTACAGGTGGGAGGAGGAGGAGACTACAAGTGGGAGGAGGAGGAGGAGACGACAGGTGGAAGATAATGAGATGAGTGTCCTGGTTCCCACACCTGTAATAAGTGTCCTGGATAATTAACGAGCCAGACAGGAGTATTAATGAACAGTCTTGTGTGCCATTATCCCCGTTCACAGCGTCGGTAAAGGGTCATTCATCACATGCTTGACATATGTTCACGGTTCCATCTGTTGTTGACACGAGAGAGAGCCTTGGTACTATGTTTATCAGTTACTCTAAAAAACTATCTGTATTTGGAGTGATCGATGAATTTCAGAATGAACACTATGACTCCTGTTGTCTCTCGGTAGGGTTGTCAAAATACTTCGTTCGTTTTGTTATGTTTTTCTTTTAATTTCATTTTGTGTGGATAGTTTCTTTGGTGTTTAATACTCTACTTGTTATGCTGTTTTTATCGTACACCCCTCCACTGCCACACCTCTCCTCTGCCTGCCACACCTCTACTCTGCCTGCCACCTCCCTCCCCTGCCACACCTCTCCTCTGCCTGCCACACCCCTTCTCTGCCTGCCACACCCCTCCCCTGCCACACCCTTCCCCTGCCACACCCTTCCCCTGCCACACCTCTTCTCTGCCACATTCCTCCCCTGCCCCACCCTTCCCCTGCCACACCCCTTCTCTGCCACACCCCTTCCCCTGCCACACCCTCCTCTGCCACACCCCTTCTCTGCCACACCCCTTTTCTGCCACACCCCTTCCATGCCACACCCCTTCTCTGTCACACCCCTCCCCTGCCACACCCCCTCCTCTTTCCCCTTTTCCCTTGATAAATTGAGTTTTATCTTTGTATCAGTAAACATACCGACCCCCCCCCTCGGCAGTCTTACCACACCGACACACTCTGCTATAGCCCGTGTTGTGAGCCCAGAACACAGTTAAGGTGAGGCTATGGGTCATCTACTGGTTGAGTCCGATAGTCAGTGATCTGCTTTCATTATTTTGTGAAGTGATATGATGGTTCTAGGCCACACACCTCCCTCTTCTGCATCTACACCTCCCTCTTCTCCCTCTACACCTCCCTCTTCTCCCTCTACACCTCCCTCTTCTCCCTCTACACCTCCCTCTTCTCCCTCTACACCTCCCTCTTCTCCCTCTACACCTCCCTCTTCTCCCTCTACACCTCCCTCTTCTGCCTCTACACCTCCCTCTTCTGCATCTACACCTCCCTCTTCTCCCTCTACACCTCCCTCTTCTCCCTCTACACCTCCCTCTTCTCCCTCTACACCTCCCTCTTCTGCATCTACACCTCCCTCTTCTCCCTCTACACCTCCCTCTTCTCCCTCTACACCTCCCTCTTCACCCTCTACACCTCCCTCTTCTCCCTCTACACCTCCCTCTTCTCCCTCTACACCTCCCTCTTCTCCCTCTACACCTCCCTCTTCTCCCTCTACACCTCCCTCTTCACCCTCTACTCCTCCCTCTTCTCCCTCTACATCTCCCTCTACACCTCCCTCTTCTCCCTCTACACCTCCCTCTTCTCCCTCTACACCTCCCTCTTCACCCTCTACACCTCCCTCTTCTCCCTCTACACCTCCCTCTTCTCCCTCTACACCTCCCTCTTCTCCCTCTACACCTCCCTCTTCACCCTCTACACCTCCCTCTTCTCCCTCTACACCTCCCTCTTCTCCCTCTACACCTCCCTCTTAATCTCACACTCTCCGGGAACCTTAAACCCGCCACGAGGAGGAAAAAAAAACATAAGAAAGGAACAAAAAAAAAAACAAGTGACGCGGGAGAAGTGACCTTAAAATTTTCCTTGGCTGGAACAAGGGGTTAGTGACCAATTAAGGTCCATGAAAAGACGCCTTTCTCTACGAAATGGGTCATCTTAATTTTACATTACCCTGGATTACCGGCCTTAAAATGCTCCCTGGACTAAATTGACATCAGTAATTTTATACTCGATGCAGTGATGGAGTTATTAGCCCACCAAAGTTCCCCGAAGGTAAAAGAAATAAGGCGAGGGAGAGGGAGGTGGGGTGAGGCGCAAAAAGTGAACGCCTTTACATAAAATATTTATATCTGCTCTTAACTTCAACGGCATCGGCAGAAAAAAATGGGATTACATTTTTGTGACGGACGATGATAAATTAATAGTGCTTAAGGTGTTGAGAAAATACATCAAGTGTATGTTTAGGTGGTGATAATGGTGGTAGATGGTGATAATGGTGGTAGATGGTGATAGTGGTGGTAGATGGTGATAATGGTGGTAGATGGTGATAGTGGTGGTAGATGGTGATAATGGTGGTAGATGGTGATAATGGTGGTAGATGGTGATAGTGGTGGTAGATGGTGATAGTGGTGGTAGATGGTGATAATGGTGGTAGATGGTGGTAGTGGTGGTAGATGGTGATAATGGTGGTAGATGGTGATAATGGTGGTAGATGGTGATAGTGGTGGTAGATGGTGATAGTGGTGGTAGATGGTGATAATGGTGGTAGTGGTGGTAGATGGTGATAATGGTGGTAGATGGTGATAATGGTGGTAGATGGTGATAGTGGTGGTAGATGGTGATAATGGTGGTAGATGGTGATAATGGTGGTAGATGGTGATAATGGTGGTAGATGGTGATAGTGGTGGTAGATGGTGATAATGGTGGTAGATGGTGATAGTGGTGGTAGATGGTGATAGTGGTGATAGTGGTGGTAGATGGTGATAATGGTGGTAGATCGTGGTAGATGGTGATAATGGTGGTAGTGGTGGTAGATAGTGATAATGGTGGTAGTGGTGGTAGATGGTGATAATGGTGGTAGATGGTGATAATGGTGGTAGATGGTGATAGTGGTGGTAGATGGTAATAATGGTGGTAGATGGTGATAGTGGTGGTAGATGGTGATAGTGGTGGTAGATGGTGATAGATGGTGGTAGATGGTGGTAGATGGTGATAGATGGTGGTAGATGGTGATAATGGTGGTAGACGGTGATAATGGTGGTAGATGGTGATAGTGGTGGTAGATGGTGATAGTGGTGGTAGATGGTGATAATGGTGGTAGATGGTGATAATGGTGGTAGATGGTGATAATGGTGGTAGGTGGTAATAATGGTGGTAGGTGGTGATAATGGTGGTAGATGGTGATAATGGTGGTAGGTGGTAATAATGGTGGTAGGTGGTGATAATGGTGGTAGATGGTGATAATGGTGGTAGATGGTGATAATGGTGGTAGATAATAAAGGTGATTATGGTATCTACCCCGAGGCAGTGTTAGGAGGCACGTTATGCTGTTGTGTTACTCAGTGCCAGTAACGCTTGACTCTACCTCATGTCAGCCACTTTGATACACCCGCTTCATGTAGCACTGTAGCGGTGTTCAAGTCAAAGCTATATTTTTTAGTTGATTATTATGTAGTCTGTATTATGTTATGTTACATAATTTCTCGTAGAAAGTAAGATTTCACGTGTGTAATTGTAATCTAGGGACATCCTGGTGGTAATGATATGAAATGAGGGTAATCATAAATGAAATGTAATCAAGAAAAAGCCTTGTAATCATAATCCAAAATCGGAATTGGCTCCATGTCTGGTATTTTCATTTTTTTTTTTCCTTCAACTAATTGTGTCCAGGAATTTGTTGTCAGTAGTCCTGTTTTAGACTTGAGTAAACCAACAACTCCCTCACTTTACTGCTCCACTTCTTTCTCTGGTCATGACTTGATTGGGTTAAAATGGAGGTCGGGGTTTAGGGCAGACGATTGTGAAAATATTAAATATTTCGGCTCGGCACAAAAACACGAATTTAATTGGACGCGAATATGAATATAAAATCCCTGGCTGCTCCGTTCCGCGATCCTCACTGGTCAAGACGGGGAAACATGTTGAACTAATTTACCAGAGTACAGTGGAATAGTTTCTTATGAGTATATTATAGCTGTTCCGGGGCTGTTATGTCTTACGCTAGATTCTATACAAAAAAAAATTGAGGGTTGGTGATTGTTTGAAGGTGAACTTAGATGCGTTGATTTAGAGTATTAGAAAATCTTTAAATATTTGGTGCCAATTCCCATAACACAGTCGCTTGCAAATTAAAAAATCCATGAACATTTTGAAATACTGTTTTATACGCCCTGTCCAATAAAGATTCCTATACAAAAAAATACCCTGATAAACATGATATATTTATAAATCTGGATTGAAAATTGTTTATATATCTAACTCAAACAGAACGCAGAAAGCTTAACACAATGAAAGTATTAGAATTGAAAACCTGCAGGAAATTCTCAGAAGAACCCTCCTCACCCACCCTCCTCACCCACCCTCCCTCTTACCCACCCACCCACCCACCCGCTCTGGTGAGGATACTCGTTATAAAAGAGAAACTGTAATATTAGACTCAAGAGTAAAAGGTAAACATTGACCCACACATAATTATAACTCAATAAATGATACGGGAATTAATAGTTAATTCTTGGGAGGCGAATCTGTTATGTTGAGAGGGGGTCTTCTCAATAACTGCATCACAACCCTAACCTAAACTAACCTAACCTAACCTAACCTAACCAGGCATTAAGAGTTGGTTGCCGCCCACGTTGACTTGATGTGTTACTGAAAAAAAGTCTTCGTCTAATGTGTGTTGTATCTGTCCTGCCTATGGGGGACCTTCACACAGTTATATAGAAGTGACTTAATTCAGTAAGAGTTATCATCTCTTTAATATCAAGGTTACCACATTCGTTTTAAAGTCCTGGAAAAGTTATGGAAATAAAATTGTCATGGAAAACTAGAAAAAAGTGGACGGTATTTTTCCAACACTTATCAGGAGACAACATCTCTCTCTCTCTCTCTCTCTCTCTCTCTCTCTCTCTCTCTCTCTCTCTCTCTCTCTCTCTCTCTCTCTCTCTTTGTAATTTCCTTCTTAAGATGGGTTAAATACACGAAAGCACTTTACTTTTTTTTTCTTACGGGAATTAGCCCACCCGGGTACAAGTCGAACGACCCACAACGGAGCCTAGGGGCGAAAAAATAAGAATAGGAAGAAATTAAAAATGGAAATGGAAAAGGTTATATTAATCTACACCAAGAAGATGCCGGGAAACCAGCTTTTTAAATTGAGACATTGTATGAGTGTGGACAAACAGACGAAGACGGAGCATTCCACAGTTTGGCTGTGTGAGGAAAGAAGGATGTACTGTAACGGGTTATTCTCGTGTGACCGATATCCACACAGAAACGGTGGGCACCGCGGGCAAGACGTGTGTTATGAACCCACGGCCTTGCTGGCGGTACACAGGATGCCAAATCCACCGAACATTGTCCGTTAAAGTACCTGTTAAAGAGAGAGAGTGAAGCAACATTGTGGCGAAGAGAAAAGGAAGAAAGATTGTCGACTAAAGGAGGAGAGTTAATAAGACAAAATACCTTTCATTAGACTCTATGTAACAGTTGGACAGAAGAAGAGCCACCCCAGATATGAGAGCAGTACTCCAAGTTAGGGCGAATGAATCCCTTATATACGTGAAGCAACTGCTCAGGAGTGAAGTAGCTGCGGCATCTGTACAGCATTCCCAACTTTCAGAAGGCAGCTTTAGCAATGTTGAGGATGTGTGGCTTCCATGACAGAGGAAATGGTGAGGCCTAGCATAACTATTTTAGAATTTGGCGGAATGATAGCGTCCTGAAATGTAACTGGTGGGAGATCATCTAATTTAGAAAGTGTAATTGGTAAATACGGAGTTTTATTGCTGTTGAATTTAACCAAGTTTGTACCTCCCCATTCGAAGATGCTGCACAGATCCGCATTGAGAGATGAAATGATATTAGCTCTAGAAACAGATCTAGTTTGGGAATTAGGAGGAAGGGGAAAATATGAAGAAGAGTGAAGAGTAGAATCATCAGCGTAAGAATGGATCGAATTAGTTGTAGTGTGACGTAAATCATTGATAAAAAGAAGGAAGAGAGTAGGTGAAAGAACAGAACCCTGTGGGACACCGCTATTGGTAGAGAAAGAGCGAGAGATCGATCCCTCGACAACAACTGCCATGGATCGGTTCTCAAGGAAGCTAGAGATTAGAAAACAAAGTGAGGGAGAGAAACCAGAAGAGGGAAGTTTAGAAAGCAAAGGCTTGTGCCATACCCTGCCAAATGCTTTGGAGACGTCGAGGGACACGACAAAAGTTTTCCATAATCCCTAAGAGAGGATGACCAAAGATGGGTGCAGTAGGAGAGCAGATCACCAGTGGATCTCGCCTGGCGAAAGCCATACTGGTGATCCGACAAAAGAGAATGGCGTTCAAGGTGACGGAGAAAATGGGAGTTCAAGGTAGTTTCGAAAATCTTAGAGAGGGATGAAGTTAGGGCAATGGGGCTATAGTTAGAGAGATCAGAATGGTCACCCTTCTTCGGGATGGGCTGAACCAACGCATGCTTCCAAGAAGAAGGAAAAGTTTGGGTTTTGAGGCAGAGGCGAAAGAGGCTAGCAAGCACAGGGGCCAGAGCTTCAGCACACTCCCTCAGAACACGAGGTGGTATTCCGTCCGGTCCATGCGCCTTACTCACACCCAACCTGGATAACACACCAGCAATTCTACGAGTGGAGATTATAGGAAAGTGCATAGGTTCAGTAGGAGGAGCAGGGGTAGGAGGGATAGAGTGGGAATCGTCTCGGGTAGAATTAGAGGAGAATAAGGTGCCAAAGAGATTGGCTTTGTCAGGGGGGAAGAGTTGGCTATAGAGTTATCAGGTCGGAATAGAAGAGGTAAAGGAGTTGCAGAAGTTATTACAGATGTCTTTTTCCTTTACTTTGTCTCCTCTTTTTATTCTCTTCCATGCAGGGTTCAACGCGTTCATATTGTGTGTGAGGAAAGCACCTAGGACAATATTATCTTCTGGGTGGTGATGGCATAATAGCTGGTGGCAGTAGTCCTGGCTATCTGCTCCAGTTCCAAACGTATAATATAAAACAATGTTGTACAGTCCCCTTCACTAGTGCGTTTACAGGGGCTCGTCATATAAACAGTCCACAAATTATTATCATTGATGTATTTCTTTTAATATTGTTTTAATTTGATTCCTTAGTATGTTTACTATTGCGAGTTTCCTTCTGTCGAATGTAAAAAAACAAAAAAAAACTACCGTTGCCACTCTTCACAAAACCTGACTAGCCCTTGTAAACGCACTAGTGAAGGGGACTGTACATTCAACAATATTTTCTCAAAGAATTTACACTACAATAACGTTGCATAATCATAATCATATTAAGGGAATTTCTGAAGACTTTTAAGAATTACGTTTCTTGCTGCCACACACCCAAACAGGTAGAAGAGGTCAGGCAAAACACCGTCCTATATTAACACCATCGTCAGGCATTAGCTAGAAAAAATCCCTAAGTCACCATATTGAAGTGAGTAAGGGAGAGAAGAACCACAGTGTATTACCGTTACTTGAAACTGTAGACCATCAATGACACGTGAGATGTTTAGCTCCACTAGCAAGTTTACCTGTACTAGCAACTTTACCTGTGCTAGCAACTTTACCTGTAATCCTGACGTCCCTGAGGGTGTTAGTATAATGGTGCTGACGTCCCTGAGTGTGTTAGTATAATGGTGCTGACGTCCCTGAGTGTGTTAGTATAATGGTGCTGACGTCCCTGAGTGTGTTAGTATAGTGATGCTGACGTCCCTGAGTGTGTTAGTATAGTGGAGCTGACGTCCCTGAGTGTGTTAGTATAATGGTGCTGACGTCCCTGAGTGTGTTAGTATAATGGTGCTGACGACCCTGAGTGTGTTATAATGGTGCAGACGTCCCTGAGTGTGTTAGTATAATGGTGCTGACGTCCCTGAGTGTGTTAGTATAGTGATGCTGACGTCCCTAAGTGTGTTAGTATAGTGGTGCTGACGTGTTAGTATAGTGGAGCTGACGTCCCTGAGTGTGTTAGTATAATGGTGCTGACGTCCCTGAGTGTGTTAGTATAGTGATGCTGACGCCCCTGAGTGTGTTAGTATAGTGATGCTGACGTGTTAGTATAGTGGAGCTGACGTCCCTGAGTGTGTTAGTATAATGGTGCTGACGTCCCTGAGTGTGTTAGTATAGTGGTGCTGACGTGTTAGTATAGTGGTGCTGACGTCCCTGAGTGTGTTAGTATAATGGTGCTGACGTCCCTGAGTGTGGTATAGTGGTGCTGACGTCCCTGAGTGTGTTAGTATAGTGGCGCTGACATCCCTGAGTGTGTTAGTATAGTGGTGCTGACGTCCCTGAGTGTGTTAGTATAGTGGTGCTGACGTCCCTGAGTGTGTTAGTATAGTGGTGCTGACGTCCCTGAGTGTGTTAGTATAATGGTGCTGACGTCCCTGAGTGTGTTAGTATAGTGATGCTGACGTCCCTAAGTGTGTTAGTATAGTGGTGCTGACGTCCCTGAGTGTGTTAGTATAGTGGTGCTGACGTCCCTGAGTGTGTTAGTATAGTGGTGCTGACGTCCCTGAGTGTGTTATAGTGGTGCTGACGTCCCTGAGTGTGTTATAGTGGTGCTGACGTCCCTGAGTGTGTTATAGTGGTGCTGACGTCCCTGAGTGTGTTATAGTGGTGCTGACGTCCCTGAGTGTGTTATAGTGGTGCTGACGTCCCTGAGTGTGTTATAGTGGTGCTGACGTCCCTGAGTGTGTTATAGTGGTGCTGACGTCCCTGAGTGTGTTATAGTGGTGCTGACGTCCCTGAATGTGTTAATATAGTGGTGCTGACGTCCCTGAATGTGTTATAGTGGTGCTGACGTCCCTGAGTGTGTTATAGTGGTGCTGACGTCCCTGAGTGTGTTATAGTGGTGCTGACGTCCCTGAGTGTGTTATAGTGGTGCTGACGTCCCTGAGTGTGTTATAGTGGTGCTGACGTCCCTGACTGTGTTATAGTGGTGCTGACGTCCCTGAATGTGTTAATATAGTGGTGCTGACGTCCCTGAGTGTGTTAATATAGTGGTGCTGACGTCCCTGAGTGTGTTAATATAGTGGTGCTGACGTCCCTGAGTGTGTTAATATAGTGGTGCTGACGTCCCTGAGTGTGTTAGTATAATGGTGCTGACGTCCCTGAGTGTGGTATAGTGGTGCTGACGTCCCTGAGTGTGTTAGTATAGTGGCGCTGACATCCCTGAGTGTGTTAGTATAGTGGTGCTGACGTCCCTGAGTGTGTTAGTATAGTGGTGCTGACGTCCCTGAGTGTGTTAGTATAGTGGTGCTGACGTCCCTGAGTGTGTTAGTATAATGGTGCTGACGTCCCTGAGTGTGTTAGTATAGTGATGCTGACGTCCCTAAGTGTGTTAGTATAGTGGTGCTGACGTCCCTGAGTGTGTTAGTATAGTGGTGCTGACGTCCCTGAGTGTGTTAGTATAGTGGTGCTGACGTCCCTGAGTGTGTTATAGTGGTGCTGACGTCCCTGAGTGTGTTATAGTGGTGCTGACGTCCCTGAGTGTGTTATAGTGGTGCTGACGTCCCTGAGTGTGTTATAGTGGTGCTGACGTCCCTGAGTGTGTTATAGTGGTGCTGACGTCCCTGAGTGTGTTATAGTGGTGCTGACGTCCCTGTTCTCTTATCAGCCAGTGAAGAATGACACAAGGAATCTGTATTCATAATTTACTGAGGCGTTACTACCGGGCCAATTGTGTAAAGTATAAACGATTAATGCACAACACGTATTAAATGCAACCAACAATTTGTACAAAATAGACTAGGGAATGACCAGGAACTCTAGCTTTATATAAAATACTGTGTGAGTGTGGTGTGTGTGTGTGTGGTGTGTGTGTGTGTGTGTGTGTGGTGTGTGTGGGTGGTGTGTGGTGTGTGTGTGTGTGTGTGTGTGTGTGTGTGTGTGTGTGTGTGGGTGGTGTGTGTGTGTGTGTGTGTGTGGGTGGTGTGTGTGTGTGTGTGTGTGGTGTGTGTGTGTGGGTGGTGTGTGTGTGTGTGTGTGGGTGGTGTGTGTGTGTGTGTTACGCACCTTATTCAACCTGGGTTTATTTTTACCCCTCGGCTGGTATTAACATTGCTAGTCAATCAGTCTTCCTGGCGACGTGTGGTCCTCTCCTGATAACAATGGTTCTTCTTATCTCATCTTTTGGAAACTTCACAAGGAACCAGCTCTTGGGGGGTACGCAGGAGTGTGTTGCTTTAGGGGCTAGTAAATTATTGACCAAAGTTATGTGACCCAGGTTTTTTTTTATGATAATACCGTTTGTTACTCACCAGGAACCTGTGTCACTAAGGTGGTAAATCCCGGACAGAGTTTCGTAAATTTCTAGTGTGAATTACTGTACACATTGATATCTGGCGGAAGATGACAGAGTGTAATGTACAAGTCAGGCAGTAGGTTGATGTGAGGTATTGATTGGATTTTTCTAACATATCAATTGTAATTCACCTCCCACACGCCCCCCCACCCCACACAGCCTGACCACGTCTGACCAAGCTTAACCTGGCCAAAATCTAAATCCAACTTACCCAATTATGAAGTAGTTATTGAAAGACCAGGCTACTCATATTATTTTCCTCTACTCCTACAACTGGTGCTCTTTAGTGGTGGGCGTGTGGTAATAGTACTGTACAGCGTGGCGTGGGATGTTAACTGAGATCAGAGGAGTCGTAGATATATTACGTACAATACTTCTACATATCCGGCTATTATCTTTGTAACTCTTCTCACCGGGGCAGGATGTTCCACTCAGCTGACGATAAGACTAAATGCGAACACCGTGTCCTGGTCTTGTAGATATCTTTTTAGTATTCCAATTATCGTACCTAACCTAACCTAACCTAACCTAACCTAACCTCACCTAAGAAACATATAAACTTAATACATGTGGTGGGGTGTTATTTACAATGTGTGTTGTCATTTCCATACAAATAATTGTATTTAGTTTAGGTACAGTATATTTAAATAAAAGTTTGGCCGAGAACTCACACTGTACACATATATCCAGGGGTGGCCTTGTGCACCTAATTGTAGGCCTCGTTGCTGGCTGGAGTTAAGAGTGTGCAGGCAGTGTGTTAGGATAGGGTGCGCGCGTGTAAATTACATGTGTGTGTCTTTTGGAAATGTTCGTATATAATTGTGTGTGTGTGTGAGCCAGCCAGCCAGCCACAAGGCCCTCAATTAAATGCACAAGGACATCCCTGCATATAAGTGTATGTGAGTCAAGAGTGTAAGTAGTTGTGCAAGTGAGGTTAAGTGCATGGGTTGGTTGTGTGTGTTGGGTGGACTTGGGCGGGCGTCGTGAATACCCCGCTCCTTCTCCCTCTACTTTCTCTCTTTTATCGAAATAATGTCGTTACACCTCTGCCGGCGCCCAGCCCTATATAGCTATTAATCCTTTACATAGCGCTAAGTGCCAAGACTAATGGAATTCTTTAAGGTTAAAAGCAGAGTAATGTTATTATTTAGCGTGTGGGAGCAGCGGTTTAGGTACAAGGGGGAGACTTTGGCCAGGGAGACGGGGAGGTGTGGCTAGGGAGGTGTTGCAGAGGTGTGGTTAGAGAGGTGTTTTTGCAGAGGTGTGGCTAGGGAGGTGGTGTTGTGGAGGTGTGGTTAGAGAGGTGTTGTTGCAGAGGTGTGGCTTGGGAGGAGGTGTTACAGAGGTGTGGCTAGGGAGGAGGCGTTGCAGAGGTGTTGAAGAGGTGTGGCTAGGGAGGTGTTGTTACAGAGGTGTGGCTAGGGAGGTGTGGTTAGAGAGGTGTTGTTGCAGAGGTGTGGCTTGGGAGGAGGCGTTGCAGAGGTGTTGAAGAGGTGTGGCTAGGGAGGTGTTGTTGCAGAGGTGTGGCGAGTGAAGAGGCGTTACAGAGGTGTGGCTAGGGAGGTGGCGCTACGTAAGTGTGGCTAGGAAGGTGGTGTTGAAGAGGTGTGGCTAGAGAGGTGGAGAGATGTGGCCAGGAGGTGGAGAGATGTGGCCACTGATGGAGAGATGTGGCCACTGATGGAGAAGTTGGGGTGACTGCGGGAGGAGGTACTGGCGGGTGACTGCGGGAAGAGGTACTGGCGGGTGACTGCGGGAGGGGGTACTGGCGGGTGACTGCGGGAGGAGGTACTGGCGGGTGACTGTGGGAGGGGGTACTGGCGGGTGACTGCAAGAGGAGGTACTGGCGGGTTACTGCGGAAGGAGGAACTTGCGGGAGGGGGTACTGGCGGGTGACTGCGGGAGGGGGTATTGGCGGGAGGAGGTACTGGCGGGTGACTGCGGGAGGGGGTACTGGCGGATGACTGCGGGAAGAGGTACTGGCGGGTGACTGCGGGAGGGGGTACTGGCGGGTGACTGCGGGAGGGGGTACTGGCGGGTGACTATGGAAGATTATGTGAGGTGCTTAGGGGATGTGGCGGGAGTTGGGAGGTAGTGAAGAGGTGTGGCTAGGGAGTGTTGGAGAGGTGTGGCTAGGGAGTGTTGGAGAGGTGTGGCTAGGTGAAGTGTTGGAGAGGTGTGGTGGCCGAGGGGATGTTTGGGCAGGTGTTGTGGTGTTGAAGCAGCGTCTCCTCAGTCACGGTGTTGATGATAAGTAATCCATAGATACAGTCACCACCATCATCACTTAGGCCCAATTTAGTTATACTCTCGTTGTGTAGTTGTTATTGTTGTTATTATTGGTGTTATTGTTGGTATGTTGTGTGCTGGTGGGTGATGGGAATGATGAGGCTTATGGGAAAGTAAATCTCAGAATGTCGGCCCATTTTTTTGAGGGGGGCGGACGGGGGTGTATGATAATGTAGCCTTTATCACCATCATCTTGTAAGGAAGTTTTCATGGATGCTGTTGGTGGTTTTGGCTTCACCCAGTCTCAAGTAATAAGTATTTATAATATATCCTTGTTTGTTAATGTCTTGTGTTCGATAAAGATCACAAAAATACCGTGAAAAAGATTTGCTTCGGGACGGGGGGGGGGGGGGGGGGGGAGGGGGAGTTGTTTTTGAAGTAGGTGTGCGCGTGTGTTTTTTTTTAGTTCAATTTTTTATACTATGAGAGATCTTTGAGCCGGATATAGTGATATGGTGCAAGGAAGCCTTACATAAAACTCACGAGATGAAAGATACAACCACGTAAAAAAAAAACTGGGCCCGTATGTTATCGACATCCCAGCATCCGGGAGCATAGGTGCTGATCTTTTCCCAACCTTCTCCTTATCTTGTGTCACTTGTTTATATTAAGAAATGTTTGAGAAATTGTTACAAGGAAAAGGAGAGTGTATGTATGTATTCTGGTGGTGGTTCACATGGGGCTCGTATAGTTATGTACTGTAGAGTGTAGGAAGGAGTGTTGAAGGGAGACCAGGACTAACAGAGCTCTCATTTACTCATTGCTGAAATACAGACGCGGACAAAATAAGATCACTCTTACTTGTGTCGGGGCAGATCAATCTATGGTTGTTAAGGCACAGCAGCAGAAGACTTCCGAAAAACCGGAGTTAGAGGAAGATATTCAATAGCCTACCGTACCTAATAGTGTTACTACTAGCAGCCCAAATATTAGACGGGATAATAGGGAAAGTGATCAAGTCGTTCATTATCATCCCCATGGACCTGTTCTTGTCCCTGGTTGAGTGATTGGTGTAGATATGAGAGTTACTTTACCATTATAATGCACACACTACACCACATACAAACTACACTACATACACACTCTATACTAAACCACATACACACACATTACACTGCACCACATACACACACACTATACTACACCACACACACACTACACTACACTACACCACACACACACTACACTACATACACATACACTACACTACACTACGTTTACTATTCGTTAGGTGACTGTAAAGTAACTACTTTGGCAGTCTACTGTTGTCCATGCGGGTAACATGGCCAGTCCAACGTAGTTGTTCATGGATAATGGGAGCCTCGATGCTCCTACAGTTGGTGTCAACGAGAATACTGGCATTTGTTCTCTTGTCTTCCCAGCGAACTCGGAGGATGGAACGTAGACTACGTTGGTGAAAGTTTTCAAGTGCCTTGAGGTGCCTCCTGCATGTGACCCATGTCTCGCTGCCATATAGCAGGGTGGGGAGGACCACTGCTCGAAATACTTGCAACTTTGTAGATAATTTCAGCTCCCTACAGCTGAAGACACGGGTACGGAATCTGCCAAAGGCTTGAGATTCACATCTGATCCGATGTTGAATCTCTTCATCGATGTCCGTGGTGGTGGACAGGTGGGAGCGAGATACCGAAAGTGGGTAACATTAGAAAGGGTAGTACCGTTAAGCTGGATGGATGGTGGGGGTGTGGCTGAACCAGGGGCAGACTGAAAGAGAATCTGAGTCTTACGTACATTCACTTCAAGGTCGAGGTGTGCATACGCATCTGCATAGGTGATCAGGATCTCCTGTAGGTCGCGTTCAGTGTGAGCGACAAGGTTGAGGTCGTCTGCATACTGAAGTTCAGTAAAGGAAGCTGCCGACACCTTTGTTCCTGCCTGGAGTCGTCATATGTTGAAAAGATTCTTCATCCGGTATTCTATGTCCACCCTGCCGGCTAAATTAGCACTGGCACGAGTAAGGAAGGCAGCCAAGAAAATGGAAAGTGGAGTTGGTGCCAGTACACAGCCTTGTTTTACTCCCGTTCGGATGGGGAAGAACTCAGACTGGGTGCCGTTGTGCAGGACACTGCCTTTAATGCCATTGTGGAGTTGCCTCACAATGGCGATGAATTTTAATAGGCAGCCAAAACGGCTGAGGGTCCGCCAGAGGGCTTCCCTGTTGACCAAGTTGAAGGCACTGGTTAGGTCGATGAAAGCCATGTACAGGTCACAATGCTTTTCTCTGCACTTTTCCTGTATCTTGCGGATCGCAAAGATCATGTCAGTGGTGCCACGTGATGGTCTGAGGCCACATTGAGATTCTGGGAGGAAGTTTTCCGCCTCAGGAAGAAGCCTGTTTAGGAGGACTCGGGCGATAATCTTGCCAGCTACGGACAGCAGCGAGATCCAAGGGTAGTGCTCTTTCCAGTGCTGACGGATGCCTTCTTCCTCTTTAATTATGAAGTACACTCTAACACACACACACACACACACACACACACACACACACACACACACACACACCCGACTTCATAACAAATTAGTAGTTTTCTTCTATTTTTTTCAGTTAAGCAAATCTGTGTTTACTGATGACACTTCATCATTTCCCTTATAGTTGGTGTCAAGTTAAAAGAGGCAAGGTTAGGTTAGGTTGGGTGTATGAGGTGGTGGTGTATGAGGTGGTGGTGTATGAGGTGGTGGTGGTGTATGAGGTGGTGGTGGTGTATGAGGTGGTGGTGTATGAGGTGGTGGTGGTGTATGAGGTGGTGGTGTATGAGGTGGTGGTGGTGTATGAGGTGGTGGTGTATGAGGTGGTGGTCGTGTATGAGGTGGTGGTGGTGTATGAGGTGGTGGTGTATGAGGTGGTGGTCGTGTATGAGGTGGTGGTGGTGTATGAGGTGGTGGTGGTGTATGAGGTGGTGATCGTGTATGAGGTGGTGGTGGTGTATGAGGTGGTGGTGGTGTATGAGGTGGTGGTGGTGTATGAGGTGGTGGTGGTGTATGAGGTGGTGGTCGTGTATGAGGTGGTGGTGGTGTATGAGGTGGTGGTGGTGTATGAGGTGGTGGTCGTGTATGAGGTGGTGGTCGTGTATGAGGTGGTGGTGGTGTATGAGGTGGTGGTGGTGTATGAGGTGGTGGTGGTGTATGAGGTGGTGATCGTGTATGAGGTGGTGGTGGTGTATGAGGTGGTGTTGGTGTATGAGGTGGTCTTGTATGAGGTGGTGGTGACCGGATAGTCCCATCTAGTATGAAATAACTGTCTGGTCCCTTTAACTATTACACACTTGTTGGTCGACTGTTATAGTGTTTGAGTCACCTATAGCACGTGGGGGTCACCTTCTTCTCTTCTCTCTCCTCTCCTCTACTCTCTCCTCTCTCCTCTCTCCTCTCCTCTCCTCTCTCCTCTACCCTACTCTCTCCTCTCCTCTCCTCATACTCGGGGTAGATCTCTAATGATGTTCAGAAAATCTACAAATTACTTTTCTAATATATTAATCATATTAATTTTTGTATGTATATATGCACACTTCCTGTGGCTGAGTTTACTGTATATTACACAGGTGATAATTTGTATATCTCTCTCTCTCTCTCTCTCTCTCTCTCTCTCTCTCTCTCTCTCTCTCTCTCTCTCTCTCTCTCTCTATTTTTGTCTTTTATCCTTTACTCTCCCCCTCTCCCTCTCTCTCCTGCACGCGCGCACGTTCATAATCAACTTAGGTCTCCGGGGGGGGGGGGGGTGTATACTTGAGGCTTGGATCAGCTTAAGCCTAGCAGCTCTGTCAAGTATAAAGTGATGTCATGTAGGCTGTCAGACGTGTGGTGACGGGTCTGCGATGTCAGGTGTATAGAAGATGTCACTAAACTGGTGGTGGTGTCGTTAGAGATGGACCAATGGTGTGAGGATTGATAGTGATGTCAGTGATGTCAGTCAGCTGGTGGTAGAGGAAATGACGTCAAGTTGTTGTATTGAGGGCACATTATACTGCACTGTAGTATGAGGAGCAGTGTCATTTAGTGGTTGTCACTTAATGGTGTCAGTAAGAGTTAGCAGTAAGCCATTGTTGTCAGTAATGGGGGGGAGAGGGGGGAGTCAGCCCCACATTAAAAGATATTTAATGGTGTCAGTTAAGATGGTGGTAACTTAGTGGTGTTAGTTAAGGTAATAGTAACTTAGTGGTGTCAGTTAAGTCAGTATTTGGTGGTATATGGTATCAGTGAGTCGTGGTTTGTTACACATAAGCGTCAGTCGGCGAGTGATAATAGTCGGTCGTTTGTGTCAGTAACTCGGTGGGATCAGTCCCTGGAAAACGTTGGTAAACTATTCCCATAGTCGGCAGTACAAGGGTGGCCGCCTAACACCAGTGGCCGCAGTAAGGGGGTGGCCGCATAACACCAGTGGCCGCAGTAAGGGGGTGGCCGCCTTATCCCAGTGGCCATCTTCTCCCAGAGGTAACAATTTGAGTTAGACGGTTGCCACTTAACCATTGTGGCCACAATAAGGTGGTCACCTGATCCTGGCGGCCATAATAAGAGAGAGACCTGACACTAGAGGCGGTAGATAGAGGGTGGCCGCCTAACACCAGTGGCCGCAGTAAGGGGGTGGCCGCATAACACCAGCGGCCGCAGTAAGGGGGTGGCCGCCTAACACCTTGGCCGCAGTAAGAGGGTGGCCGCCTAACACCAGCGGCCGCAGTAAGAAGGTAGCCGCCTAACACCTTGGTCGCAGTAAGAGGGTGGCCGCCTAACCCCAGCGGCCGCAGTAAGAGGGTGGCCGCCTAACACCAGTGGCCGCAGTAAGAGGGTAGCCGCCTAACACCAGCGGCCGCAGTAAGAGGGTGGTCGCCTAACCCCAGCGGCCGCAGTAAGAGGGTGGCCACCTAACCCCCAGCGGCCGCAGTAAGAAGGTGACCGTCTAACACCAGCGGCCGCAGTAAGAGGGTGGCCGTCTAACCCCAGCGGCCGCAGTAAGGAGGTACCCGCCTAACCCCAGCGGCCGCAGTAAGGAGGTACCCGTCTAACCCCAGAGGCCGGGGACACGTCGCGCCACTCTTCCTGATAATTATGTCTGTCAGGGAGGGGCTGCATATACGCCCTTCTTGCCTCCAGTTTTAAGAAGTCACGGTTAATTACATTTGCATCGTAATTAAGAAATTAAGACAGCACACAGCCAAATTTTCATGTAGATTGCTTTCATTTGCCATTTTTCTAGCAAGTGCATTCTTTTGGCGGGCTTTTCTTCCCTCAGTGCAATGCGATCCAATTCTGAGGTGAGCGCCTGAAGGTGTTTGGTGGACTCCTTGACAGGGGGAACTATGAAAGATTAGCACCTCGCGTATAAACAATAGATCCCATCCACGGCCACACGCGCCTAGAAAGATGACTTTAATTAACCGCGTAATGACATCGGATTTGGCATTCAGATTTCTTCCAAGGGGATTAAGTCACAAGGGGATTTTTTTTCCCACAAGTATATTTGAAACAAACGGGATTTTTTTCTTCTTTTTTTTTTGTCCTTCGTCTAGGAGTGAGAGACGTGTTACTGTGTCATTATTGATTCTCTCCGGTGAGGGGAAGGTGTGCACTTTGGCGACCACTTGGGCTGTCTTAGTGTATGTGTGTCTTTTGAGTTGTTAAATGACTATATTACACAACATATAACAGATTGAGCCGTTTGTGAGTGTATTGTGTTGATGGTAGTTAGATTATGTTAAGTTAGGTTAGCTTAGCTTAGCTTAGATGAGGTTAGATCAAGGCTTAAAAACTGTGTTAAGTGTAGCTGACCATTTCCACCTCTTGTGATATAATAAACGGAATAATGGCCAGCGTTCTTAGAGGTACAGTCACACAAAAACTATCTGTACTCGGGGTGATCGATGAATTTCAGAATGAACACTGTGACTCCTATTGTCTCGGTAGGGTTGTCAAAATCATTCGTCTATTGTGTTATATTTTCTCAACACAATTTTGATCGATAATTTGGTCATAAGTTGCACCATCTATTATGCCACATGATACCAGAACCAAAACTTAAGAAAATCGTACAGTCAGCAGCGAACAACAGCATCACTACTGACCCACTCAACTAAAACTCCTCAGCCAATAATTTCGCATTATTAGTAAATATTTGTAAGACTCGAGTTAAGTCTACTATGTTTTTCTGTTATTACTTACACACGGTCATTATAGTACAGCTACACACGGTCATTATAGTACAGTTACACACGGTCATTGTAGTACAGTTACACACGGTCATTATAGTACAGTTACACACGGTCATTATAGTACAGTCCAGTAGCGTGCTCATGTCGTGTTGAAGCTCACATTAATGGTAAACTTTCTATCACTCACGGGTAATAAGAGTGAATGTTTCCAGTGTTGTGGTGAGGTGTTCACTCTTACTCGATCTTGACGTCTCCTGATCGTGTATCGTAGAATACAAGTGATCGTGGGCCCTTCGTGCCTGGTGAAAGTTTGAACACTCGTGCTTGGCTAGCGCGCAACCCCCGTCCGGCTGACAGCGTACAGCGACATCGTTTTCCAGCGTAAATAAAATGGTTTTTAATGCCTTCTTAAAGAAACCATCGACATGGAACCAGGGTTGTTCCACTCTACGAATTTTTTGCGATTTTTCCACCAAGTTTGATGAAAAACGATTGTGCCGTTTCTGCTGCCAAGAACAGACACACACTCAGACACACGGCTATTCCTATAGTATTTAAGATAGATGGTCGTGTTTGTTATAATCATCTTCGTGGTTGTTATAATCATGGTCGTGGTCGTTATAATCATGGTCGTGGCTGTTATGGTCTTGGTTGTTATAATTATGGTCCTGGTTGTTATAATCATGGTCGTGGTTGTTATAATCATGGTCGTGGTTGTTATAATCATGGTCGTGGTTGTTATAATCATGGTCGTGGTTGTTATAATCATGGTCGTGGTTGTTATAATGAGACTCGTGGTTGTTATAATCATGGTCGTGGCTGTTATATGGTCGTGGTTGTTATAATCATGGTCGTGGTTGTTATAATCATGGTCGTGGTTGTTATAATCATGGTCGTGGTTGTTATAATCATGGTCGTGGTTGTTATAATGAGACTCGTGGTTGTTATAATCATGGTCGTGGTTGTTATAATGAGACTCGTGGTTGTTATAATCATGGTCGTGGTTGTTATAATCATGGTCGTGGTTGTTATAATCATGGTCGTGGTTGTTATAATCATAATCGTGGTTGTTATGGTCTTGGTTGTTATAATCATGGTCGTGGTTGTTATAATCATGGTCGTGGTTGTTATAATCATGGTCGTGGTTGTTATAATCATGGTCGTGGTTGTTATAATCATGGTCGTGGTTGTTATAATCATGGTCGTGATTGTTATAATCATGGTCGTGGTTGTTATAATCATGGTCGTGGTTGTTATAATCATGGTCGTGATTGTTATAATCATGGTCGTGGTTGTTATAATCATAGTCGTGGTTGTTATAATCATGGTCGTGGTTGTTATAATCATGGTCGTGGTTGTTATAATCATGGTCGTGGTTGTTATAATCATGGTCGTGGTTGTTATAATCATGGTCGTGATTGTTATAATCATGGTCGTGGTTGTTATAATCATGGTCGTGGTTGTTATAATCATGGTCGTGGTTGTTATAATCATGGTCGTGGTTGTTATAATCATGGTCGTGGTTGTTATAATCATGGTCGTGATTGTTATAATCATGGTCGTGGTTGTTATAATCATGGTCGTGGTTGTTATAATCATGGTCGTGGTTGTTATAATCATGGTCGTGGTTGTTATAATCATGGTCGTGGTTGTTATAATCATGGTCGTGGTTGTTATAATCATGGTCGTGGTTGTTATAATCATAGTCGTGGTTGTTATAATCATGGTCGTGGTTGTTATAATCATGGTCGTGGTTGTTATAATCATGGTCGTGGTTGTTATAATCATGGTCGTGGTTGTTATAATCATGGTCGTGGTTGTTATAATCATGGTCGTGGTTGTTATAATCATGGTCGTGGTTGTTATAATCATGGTCGTGGTTGTTGTAATAAGCGTCTCTTTCTTCTCTGTGTTTTATCTCATTATTCTTATTCTTTTTACCTACTTTTAACCGACTAATTTCTACATGTAATCATCCAAATACTTGTTCTGATTTTGTTTTAGTTATCGTTGTCCTTCCTTTGTCTCCTTCTCTACTATCCTTCTATACCATTCATATTCTGTCCTTCCATCCCTCCATTCATACCTCCACCTCTCACTATCCCTCTCTCCCATCTCCTTTCCTCGCTCGCCTCTTAAGGATAATAATGCTTCAGTCTCTCTTCTTCTCCTTCTCTTCTCCCTTTATATCTTCTTCATGCATTCCTGTTATTATCTTTTTATCTCTTCTCCTTTTCCATGTACAGTCAGCCACAGGAATAAGTATACTGTACACACTGTAACTGTAAGGTCCGAAAATGGTCTGGTAATGTTGAAACTATTTTCTGTTTCCCTCTTCTTTATTCTTCTATTTACTCATCTTCCTTCCTTTACTAATCCAAATAATATTAGAAAAAAAGTAGGCTAAGAAAAAAAGGGGGGGGGGAGGAGGAGGGAGCCGTACGATAACTGCAATCGTGGGCTGACAGCGTACAGCGAATGAGGGTGTGCCAAGTACTTAGATTGCTTCGTTTTCCAGCGTAAATAAAATGGTTAATTAATGCCTTCCTAAAGAATCCATCGACATGGGACCAGGTTTGTTCCACTCTACGAATTTTTTGCGATTTTTCCACCAAGTTTGATAAGAAACGATGGTACCGTATCGGCTGCCCAGAACAGACACACACACACACACAGACAGACAGACAGACAGACAGAGAGACACACACACGGCTATTCCTATAGTATATAAGATTCTGTTTCTGGCTCCCGGTCATATAAGTCGTGTCTATAGTTATCGGTAATCAACCCATGTGTACAGAAGCCATGTGTACAGTAGCCATGTGTACAGTAGCCACATGTACAGTAGCCACGTGTACAGTAGCCACGTGTACAGTAGCCATGTGTACAGTAGCCATAATGTACCTTGAGAAGTATTATTATGGGCCAGACTTTACATGTGAACCTATGGGTGACATCAGCTCTCTCTCATCAGGGCTACTGGGAGGAATGTATCGTCGAGCTGTGTTATCAAGGTGCTCACCAAGGTGCTCACCAAGGTGCTCACCCAGGTGCCCACCCAGGTGCTCACCCAGGTGCCCACCCAGGTGACTTGTGCCCCACCTGTCTCCTTGAAGTCACCTTGTGGATATTTTTTTCTTCAGAGCAAGGAAGTAATTGTGAATCTGTAATCATGTGTACGTTAATCACACACACACACACACACACATACACACACACACACAGGGTGTTCCGTAAATAACTTTAATAAATAAGGGGTTGTATTCCTGAGACATAAAGTTAAATGACTATATGATCAAATTGTCAGTTCTCAATTGTTTCAGAGTTACAGCTCCTACTACCCCTCACTCCTCACCTACTCCCCTCACTCCCTTATATGGGTGTCCCTGATGCTTTTCCTCTAGCTTCCCTCACAAACACGGTTAGTCTGCCGTCCTGTGCACTCTCTCTCTCTCTCTCTCTCTCTCTCTCTCTCTCTCTCTCTTATTTTCAGTCAATTCTTGTTATTTTATGGCAGTTTGTGTAATCTCTCCCCGGTAATTGACTCAAGTCTATTAAATAATATAATAATGTGCCTACGAATTGTGGTTTTTTTCATGCGAAGGTAATAATAATCTCTTCACACTGTTGTTGTTATAGTGAGTTATATAATATAGCCCCCAACCCATTGTTCTTATTATAGCAGGGTGAATAATATAGCCCCAACACATTGTTTTTATTATAGCTGGGCGAATAATATAGCCCCCAACCCACTGTTTTTATTATAGCTGGGTGAATAATATAGCCCCCAACCCATTGTTTTTATTATAGCTGGGTGAATAATATAGCCCCCGCCCACTGTTTTTATTATAGCAGGGTGAATAATATAGCCCCCAACCCATTGTTTTTATTATCGCTGGGTGAATAATATAGCCCCCAACCCATTGTTTTTATTATAGCTGGGTGAATAATATAGCCCCCGCCCACTGTTTTTATTATAGCAGGGTGAATAATATAGCCCCCAACCCACTGATTGGTGTAGTTATACTGTATCATTGGGGGGCAGAACAACTCATGACGGGGGTGAAATTTTTAATAGTAGTTGAGTTTTTCTTTGTGTCGTAAGTTATTCTTGTTCAGTTATCCTTTATATTTGGAGATTTAATGTGTGTTTGGGTGATGCTGGAGTAACTACTGTACACAAACTATTACCTGTGATACACCGCTGTGGAAGTGTCCCGTGACGTTCCATGTTGAGGTTAATTAGTGCAGGTAGAGGTGTAAACATACCTGCCCCCACCCCCTCCCCAAGATCTGATTGGTACCCCTTGGACGTACAGTACTTCACTCCTGCACCTAGTACAGTACTACGGTGTGTCAAGCAAGGTACGCGCGAACCCACTTACCTCAAGATGGAGTCTCTGGTATTTACCTTCTTGTGTTAATCCCAAATAGTTTGTGGTGGTCGCTGGCGGTCGTCGGGGGGGGGGGGGGGTTGCACTCCTGTCAGGAATATATAATGAGGAGGAAAAATACTATGTTTAAAATACGGATCGGCATGCGGCTCTTCGTCTTAACTCAGGTATAAAAAAAATTCAATTAGATCTTTTATTAGTGACGTCAGTTTTATTTTCTTAGCTACTTAAGTGGCGCAACATTACGAACACATACTTACTTAACGTTGTTTATTGTAACCAGAACTACCGTATTGGCTGACTGTTGTATCTCTCTTTTATCAGTCCGGGTGTCTCCTACTCTACACAATATTGGTTCTTAGTTTGGCTTGGCTTGGCTTGGCTTGGCTTGGTTAGGGTTGGTTTGCTTTGCTTTGGATATATGGTCAATGACATACAGCTGCTCTCCATGTAATAGTGTGAGCAGTACTTCACTATGGGCCGTCTCTACACCACAGTAGCGGTCCTTTGTTGAGCGAGAACACTTACACAATGCAGTAATGATCACACTTGACCACCCTTGGCGCCCCCTGTCTCTAGAATTAAACTAAGGATAACTGGAGTCACGCGCAGTGTCTCCTGGTCACCATTGCACAACTTTCACCTCATGTTGCAAACGGCTGGGAGTTAACCAATGTATTTATAGTGATCAGTGATTTCGTTAAGTAAAGCCAACGTCGATGTAGTGGTGGGTTATATAGGTAACACAGGGCGGGTCGACTAATCTGACAACAGTACATAATACACGGGAATTATATAGCAGTTACGGTCAAATATCCTGATTAAGTTTTGCATTAAGGAAAGATGAAAATGTTTTAGGCGTTCAGTTGGTGGGGGAGTGTCAACGTGACCTCTAACTCTTTCTTAGCATCAACAAGTTCACTGTATGGATGGCCTTTTCCCCCTCCCTCCCCCCCCCCCCCATTTATTTCAGCTATACACGAGTATGTTATATAGTGTTGTATCGAGCTTCACTTGTTTTCCTCCAACACTGGTCGTAATTGGTGTTTACATTCACTCCCCTTTGTGTGTTAATGATGGTATTGTATAGTAAACTGGACATCATCATCTGTGCAAGGAGAAGAGTGCCAATTTAAAACAGCTCCCACCAATTAAGTGAATAGTTTATACAGTAGTTTTTGGGTGCCAGGTTTTCCTTCAACTGGACTGTGTGTGTGTGGCCCAACCAGCAGGACGCGACAACATTACCGTCTTCCTTAACTATATCTTCACTACACTCGTCCCTGTAGTAACCTAAAGTCACGCGCTCACCTCTAGGCAGGTTAGGTTAGGTTAGGTTAGGTTTCTTTTTCAATAACACCAGCGCCAGGGGGAAGGGGGGTTACCTGCCCTAGACCTCTACAGTTGTCTAGTAAACAAGTATTATTGAGTCCTGGTGAAAATAATTCTTGTGACTAATCTTGATCGAGAAAGTTGGTCTACCTCTGAAAGGGAGTTACTAATTTACTAAGAAGATTCAGGAAGGTTAATTGAGGGTTGTTGAATATAATGAGTCTCTCTCTCTCTCTCTCTCTCTCTCTCTCTCTCTCTCTCTCTGTCTTATTCATTCTCCAGGGAAAGCTTCATATGATGCTAGTGAGGGAGAAAGGTGTTAGTGGTGGTGCTAGTGAGGGAGAGAGGTGTTAGTGGTGGTGGTAGTGAGGGAGAGAGGTGTTAGTGGTGGTGGTAGTGAGGGAGAGAGGTGTTAGTGGTGGTGCTAGTGAGGGAGAGAGGTGTTAGTGGTGGTGCTAGTGAGGGAGAGAGGTGTTAGTGGTGGTGCTAGTGAGGGAGAGAGGTGTTAGTGGTGGTGGTAGTGAGGGAGAGAGGTGGTGGTGGTAGTGAGGGAGAAAGGTGTTAGTGGTGGTGGTAGTGAGGGAGAGAGGAGTTAGTGGTGGTGCTAGTGAGGGAGAGAGGAGTTAGTGGTGGTGGTAGTGAGGGAGAAAGGTGTTAGTGGTGGTGGTAGTGAGGGAGAGAGGTGTTAGTGGTGGTGGTAGTGAGGGAGAGAGGTGTTAGTGGTGGTGGTAGTGAGGGAGAGAGGTGTTAGTGGTGGTGGTAGTGAGGGAGAGAGGTGTTAGTGGTGGTGGTAGTGAGGGAGAGAGGTGTTAGTGGTGGTGCTAGTGAAGGAGAAAGGTGTTAGTGGTGGTGCTAGTGAGGGAGAGAGGAGTTAGTGGTGGTGGTATTGAGGAAGAGAGGTGTTAGTGGTGGTGCTAGTGAGGGAGAAAGGTGTGAGTGGTGGTGGTAGTGAGGGAGAGAGGTGGTGGTGGTAGTGAGGGAGAAAGGTGTTAGTGGTGGTGGTAGTGAGGGAGAGAGGAGTTAGTGGTGGTGCTAGTGAGGGAGAGAGGAGTTAGTGGTGATGGTAGTGAGGGAGAAAGGTGTTAGTGGTGGTGGTAGTGAGGGAGAGAGGTGTTAGTGGTGGTGTTAATGAGGGAGAAAGGTGTTAGTGGTGGTGGTAGTGAGGGAGAAAGGAGTTAGTGGTGGTGGTAGTGAGGGAGAGAGGTGTTAGTGGTGGTGCTAGTGAGGGAGAGGGGAGTTAGTGGTGGTGGTGGTAGTGAGGGAGAGAGGTGGTGGTGGTAGTGAGGGAGAAAGGTGTTAGTGGTGGTGCTAGTGAGGGAGAGAGGTGGTGGTGGTAGTGAGGGAGAAAGGTGTTAGTGGTGGTGGTAGTGAGGGAGAAAGGTGTTAGTGGTGGTGGTAGTGAGGGAGAAATGTGTTAGTGGTGGTGGTAGTGGACAACAGGGGTGGGCGGCAGTGTCAGTAATGGCAGGACACAGTGAACACAACCCAGCCCTCTACCACCCCCCCTCACCCCTCCCCTCACCCTCACCCCTCCCCCCACCCTGCCCCCCTCCCCTCGCTCCCCGTCACAGTTCCAACAATTATCTTTCTCTGTTATTTTTTTCTCATACTTATTTTGTTTATTATATAGGGCGTCAACCCCCCCCCCCCCCCCTATGTATATAATCGTGGGTTATAATAAATCATATTTCTGTGAGTTAATCGTGTTCCTTTTTTTATTCCTCACATGAAACAATTTCGTGTTGGTTCTCTCGTGCTTGGAAAAACAAGTGCGTTGTACTGCATTTTAGATGAGTCTAAAGGCCAGGCTGGTGCTATACTGCTGTGAGCTGGGTGATGCTGTGTGGTGCTGAAGGCTCATGTGGTGCTGGAGGTTCATGCGGTGCTGTGTGGTGCTGGAGGCTCATGTGGTGCTGGAGGCTCATGTGGTGCCGTGTGGTGCTGGAGGCTCATGTGGTGCCGTGTGGTGCTGGAGGCTCATGTGGTGCCGTGTGGTGCTGGAGGCTCATGTGCTGAAGGCTCATGTGGTGCTGGAGGCTCATGTGGTGCCGTGTGGTGCTGGAGGCTCATGTGGTGCTGAAGGTTCATGTGGTGCTGGAGGTTCATGCGGTGTCGTGTGGTGCTGGAGGCTCATGTGGTGCCGTGTGGTGCTGGAGGCTCATGTGGTGCTGAAGGCTCATGTGGTGCTGGAGGTTCATGCGGTGCTGTGTGGTGCTGGAGGCTCATGCGGTGCAGGAGGCTCATATGGTGCTGTGTAGTGGTGGAAGCTCATATGGTGCTGTGTGGTGCTGGAGGCTCATGTGGTGCTGTGTGGTGCTGGAGGCTCATATGGTGCTGTGTGGTGCAGGAGGCTCATATGGTGCTGTGTGGTGGTAGAGGGCTCATGTGGTGCAGGAGGCTCATATGGTGCTGTGTGGTGCAGGAAGCTCATATGGTGCTGTGTGGTGGTAGAGGGCTCATGTGGTGCAGGAGGCTCATGTGGTGCAGGATTCTCATGTGGTGCTGGAGGACTCATGTGGTGCTGGAGGCTCATGTGGTGCTGGAGGCTCATGTGGTGGTAGAGGCTCATGTGGTGGTGGAGGACTCATGAGGCTTGATCAGATGGGTGTAGAATATATAATGATAATTAATTTGATAAAATGTTCAATCAGTTATGAAACAATTATGTCTAAAGTTGTCATATTGAAATGTGTAAATGGGGGAGCATCTAAAGCCGGCATTATGCATTGATTGTTAATATATCTTGTGGTTTGTAGAGAGAGAGAGAGAGAGAGAGAGAGAGAGAGAGAGAGAGAGAGAGAGAGTTTTATCGCTGGTATTATTGACCCTTGCCGTCTGACTGATGACAACACGATGACAGGTGTACAGAAACAGCGCCCGCACGTGTTCTGCAGGTGTACAGACTGCGCCCACACGTGTTCTACAGGTGTACAGATACAGCGCCCACACGTGTCCTGCAGGTGTACAGACACAGCGCCCACACGTGTCCTGTAGGTGTACAGATACAGCGCCCACACGTGTCCTGCAGGTGTACAGACACAGCGCCCACACGTGTCCTGTAGGTGTACAGATACAGCGCCCACACGTGTTCTGCAGGTGTACAGACACAGCGCCCACACGTGTCCTGTAGGTGTACAGATACAGCGCCCACACGTGTCCTGCAGGTGTACAGATACAGCGCCCACACGTGTCCTGCAGGTGTACAGATACAGCGCCCACACGTGTCCTATAGGTGTACAGATACAGCGCCCACACGTGTCCTACAGGTGTAGAGATACAGCGCCCACACGTGTCCTACAGGTGTACAGATACAGCGCCCACACGTGTCCTACAGGTGTACAGATACAGCGCCCACACGTGTCCTACAGGTGTACAGATACAGCGCCCACACGTGTCCTGCAGGTGTAGAGATACAGCGCCCACACGTGTCCTGTAGGTGTACAGATACAGCGCCCACACGTGTCCTACAGGTGTAGAGATACAGCGCCCACACGTGTCCTGCAGGTGTACAGACACAGCGCCTACACGTGTCCTGAAGGTGAACAGATACAGCGCCCACACGTGTTCTGCAGGTGTACAGACAGCGGCCACACGTGTCCTGCAGGTGTACAGACAGCGCCCACACGTGTCCTGCAGGTGTACAGACAGCGCCCACACGTGTCCTGCAGGTGTACAGACAGCGCCCACACGTGTCCTGCAGGTGTACAGACAGCGGCCACACGTGTCCTGCAGGTGTACAGACAGCCCCCACACGTGTCCTGCAGGTGTACAGACAGCGCCCACACGTGTCCTGCAGGTGTACAGACAGCCCCCACACGTGTCCTACAGGTGTACAGACAGCGCCCACACGTGTCCTGCAGGTGTACAGACAGCCCCCACACGTGTCCTGCAGGTGTACAGACAGCGCCCACACGTGTCCTGCAGGTGTACAGACAGCGCCCACACGTGTCCTGCAGGTGTACAGACAGCGCCCACACGTGTCCTGCAGGTGTACAGACAGCCCCCACACGTGTCCTGCAGGTGTACAGACAGCCCCCACACGTGTCCTGCAGGTGTACAGACAGCCCCCACACGTGTCCTGCAGGTGTACAGACAGCGCCCACACGTGTCCTGCAGGTGTACAGACAGCGGCCACACGTGTCCTGCAGGTGTACAGACAGCGCCCACACGTGTCCTGCAGGTGTACAGACAGCGGCCACACGTGTCCTGCAGGTGTACAGACAGCGCCCACACGTGTCCTGCAGGTGTACAGACAGCGCCCACACGTGTCCTGCAGGTGTACAGACAGCGCCCACACGTGTCCTGCAGGTGTACAGACAGCGGCCACACGTGTCCTGCAGGTGTACAGACAGCGCCCACACGTGTCCTGCAGGTGTACAGACAGCGGCCACACGTGTCCTGCAGGTGTACAGACAGCCCCCACACGTGTCCTGCAGGTGTACAGACAGCGCCCACACGTGTCCTGCAGGTGTACAGACAGCGCCCACACGTGTCCTGCAGGTGTACAGACAGCGGCCACACGTGTCCTGCAGGTGTACAGACAGCGCCCACACGTGTCCTGCAGGTGTACAGACAGCGGCCACACGTGTCCTGCAGGTGTACAGACAGCGCCCACACGTGTCCTGCAGGTGTACAGACAGCCCCCACACGTGTCCTGCAGGTGTACAGACAGCCCCCACACGTGTCCTGCAGGTGTACAGACAGCGGCCACACGTGTCCTGCAGGTGTACAGACAGCGCCCACACGTGTCCTGCAGGTGTACAGACAGCCCCCACACGTGTCCTGCAGGTGTACAGACAGCCCCCACACGTGTCCTGCAGGTGTACAGACAGCCCCCACACGTGTCCTGCAGGTGTACAGACAGCGGCCACACGTGTCCTGCAGGTGTACAGACAGCGCCCACACGTGTCCTGCAGGTGTACAGACAGCGCCCACACGTGTCCTGCAGGTGTACAGACAGCCCCCACACGTGTCCTGCAGGTGTACAGACAGCCCCCACACGTATCCTACAGGTGTACAGACAGCGGCCACACGTGTCCTGCAGGTGTACAGACAGCCCCCACACGTGTCCTGCAGGTGTACAGACAGCCCCCACACGTGTCCTGCAGGTGTACAGACAGCGCCCACACGTGTCCTGCAGGTGTACAGACAGCGGCCACACGTGTCCTGCAGGTGTACAGACAGCGCCCACACGTGTCCTGCAGGTGTACAGACAGCGCCCACACGTGTCCTGCAGGTGTACAGACAGCCCCCACACGTGTCCTGCAGGTGTACAGACAGCGGCCACACGTGTCCTGCAGGTGTACAGACAGCCCCCACACGTGTCCTGCAGGTGTACAGACAGCCCCCACACGTATCCTACAGGTGGACAAGTAAGCTAGAAAGGAAGAGAGTGAGAGAAGAAAATAGAAATAAAGAGAGAGAGAGAGGAAGAGACTAGGGAAGGGTTGCAAGCAATTACGGTAACAGTGATAATCCAGCCACCACCGTTGCCACAAATTGGTCGCTGCCTCACCATCAGTCCTCCTCCGATAATAAAAAAATGACTCTTTTTAACCCGGGTGTAGTACAAGCTTATACACGAGTTCTTGGTGTGAACGTTATGGGGTGTAGTAATCGTGTGTGTGTGTGTGTGTGAACAAGTTATAGAATTTCACGATGAAGTCATTGTAGTTCTGTTAACGGTAAGGATCGGTTATAAGATTTAAGATTTAATTGTTAGTGAACTGCTGTGTAATTATTAAAGTTGTTACACGCTTAAACACCTTAGTTAGTGACATTTTAGTGACATGTTCGACCATCTTGCTTCTTCAGGGACACTGTACAGCAGTGGTTCTCAACCTTGTTTGCCCCATGCGCCCCTTTCACCATGTCAGAATGTCATTCCCCCCTCCTTTCCAAGATTGTCTGCCTCAAAAAGTCCATTCCAAATAATATGCATATAATACTGAAAATCCTTTATTTTTTCCATATTCGTACATATACATTTACAATTTTACATTGATTATTTTTATAGTGGAGTTTTACAAATTAAATGCCAATTGAAAATGTTGATGGATTTATAAAACTTGAATAAAAGTAAAATATTTTTTTTTATATTTATAATGAATTACTTAACAGACCAAACTGAAGCATAATGCAATAAACAAAAAATTCAATAGAATACCAGGATATTGTAAATTTGTAATTAATTTTATTCGGATGAAGATTACAGTCAATGAGAAACCTGTGATTGTTTTTTCTTCGCCAATTCTGGGATACGCGGAGGAGTGCTTGAAAGGGCACAACGCAGGTCATTTTCTACCTCTAATCTACTACGTTGCTTCGTTTTAATTTGCAACAGAATTGAAAAGCCTGACTCACAAAGATATGTCGACACAAACGGAAGCAATGCACGGATAGCTCTTTCTGCCACTTTTGGGTAGGAATCGCACATCAAGGGCCAAAATTCTGTGATTGATTTCTCATCGAACATATCTCTTGCTCCCGAATCAGTTCCCCCCCCCCCCCCCGAAAACCTGAATTACCCCCCCTGGGGGGGAATTCCCCCCTGGTTGAGAACCCCTGCTGTACAGTATAGGCCCGAATTCAGAACAGTGATTTGAAACCGCATGAAGGTTTAAGCCAAGCTTCGAGCGAAGATTGAAGATTGTTGGTATTCAGAACACTGGCTTGGGCCAACACAAAGATTCAAACCGGGTTTGAGATCAGAATTGTTGATCCTCGCGTTAATCCAGCCTGGAGTGCAGGTTTGGCAGGCGATCCTTCCAGCAATTCGACATGAATTTTGACAGAGCGGTTTTTGGCGATCTCGTCAAATTGGAAATTTTTTAGAGAAAAGACTGATGGTAGATAGGGAGAATCATATAATTTTTTATGATGACGCAATCTAAACAACGATATAGGTTCAGCAAGGGAGAGTTTCCTTGATATTTTCCGTGATGTGGAGCATCTACTTGACAGACCTGTTGGCTATGGTTCACCTCTACCTCCCATTCATCAGCTGATGATTGCTTCGCAACGAACAGTTTCCAGGTAAGAAATATTCTGGTTACTGAATGAGTTATGGTAATGTTTACAACACTTTCGTGTTTAGGGTCCATGAAGATCAGGAGGGTAATGTAAAGAACGCTGACGCTTCTTTACTTTGAGTGGGTTTTTCGGAAAACTATTTTGATGCATTTTTAATACAATTGGATCAATGCTGAGTGTATTTTGATTATAATATATTAATAAAGGAAAGTCTTTTCTTGACAATACTAATCAGGGGAAATGTGGGGTTAAAAGAACAAAAATAAACCTAACCTAACCGAACCTAGCCAGGTTACTATTACGCCCTGTAGTGATTCATCTAGCCTTGGTTATGAATACTGACAGTGTCCCCGATTATATCTACGATTTGTAGGTAATTGTTTTTCCTCTATGAATTTCCTTGTTATCATATAACACGGCCACGTTGTAACACAGTACCATAAATCATTATAATTTGATCATAATTTGATCGAAATTATAGTAATAAAAGTAACTTTTGATATACAAGGAGAGATTTCTCCTCCGTAAAAACTCGTCGAGTCATAGTTGCTGCCATAATCTTTTAATCCTTGCTCGTAACTGAAAAAAAATACAACAGATTACCCGATCCGGGGTCCCAGCCGATGTTCTGAATATGGGTATATCCACTGCAGGAAATCTCGGATCGAGGAATCCTGATTCGCACACCTGAGCTGAGCTCAAATCCCAGGCTCAAACTACCGTTTGAATTCGGGCCAATAATGCTACACGTCATTCCACCACAACCACGCTCCCTCAACCAAACACTGTATAATAATGCTGCACGTCATTCCACCACAACCACGCTCCCTCAACCAGCCACTGCATAATAATGCTACACGTCATTCCACCACAACCACGCTCCCTCAACCAAACACTGTATAATAATGCTACACGTCATTCCACCACAACCACGCTCCCTCAACCAAACACTGTATAATAATGCTACACGTCATTCCACCACAACCACGCTCCCTCAACCAAACACTGTATAATAATGCTACACGTCATTCCACCACAACCACGCTCCCTCAACCAAACACTGTATAATAATGCTACACGTCATTCCACCACAACCACGCTCCCTCAACCAGCCACTGTATTACTATGACGAAATCTTAACTGAAGAAATAACATATGAAAGTAGGAAAATATTGGAAAATGGAGACTTTTGGAGATAATTTCACAACTGTACCTGATAAATTAAATCATATTTGTAGAAAAAAATAAAATTAGGCCTATACTAATCTCACATTATTTTGTAAGAGATGTTCAAAGGGGTTAAGTAGTTTGTAATGCAGTGAACACATTGCTCTAACTGCGCCGGAGTTGACTAACCTTTTCCCACAGAATCAGCAGTGTGTTAACTAATCATAAGTTGATAACCTTACTAACTGGCTTCCCACTACTCATATTTAGTGTTAGTGTCTCGTTATGAAACCTCTAGGAAAGTCTATTATACCGAGGGTCCGTTGGATGTGAAACTTCCATATAGGAATAAAAGTCCGTTATATCTAGGGTCTATTAGGTATGAAACCTCCATGTAACGGATTATGTGGGAAGAGAAGTCCGGTATATGGAGGTATTAGTGGATGCATTTTTCTCCTCCAACTCACCAAATGTTGAGGCGAGGCGAGGCGAGGCGGGGCGAGGTGAGGACACTGTAACATTTACTGTAGATAAGACAAGACTTAACAGATAACCTCAGAACACCACGAAACGTTGAGTCAGTTTGTGTACATGTCTGTTTCTCCAGTGTGTGCACATATGTTTCTCTAGTGTGTGTACATGTCTGTTTCTCCAATTTGTGTACATGTCTGTTTCTCCAGTGTGTGCACATATGTTTCTCTAGTGTGTGTGTACATATGTTTCTCCAGTGTGTGTACATATGTTTCTCCAGTGTGTGTACATGTCTGTCTCTCCAGTGTGTGTACATGTCTGTTTCTCCAGTGTGTGTACATGTCTGTTTCTCTAGTGTGTGCACATATGTTTCTCTAGTGTGTGTGTACATATGTTTCTCCAGTGTGTGTACATATGTTTCTCCAGTGTGTGTACATGTCTGTTTCTCCAGTGTGTGTACATGTCTGTCTCTCCAGTTTGTGTACATGTCTGTTTCTCCAGTGTGTGTACATGTCTGTCTCTCCAGTGTGTGTACATGTCTGTCTCTCCAGTTTGTGTACATGTCTGTCTCTCCAGTGTGTGTACATGTCTGTTTCTCCAGTGTGTGTACATGTCTGTCTCTCCAGATTGTGTACATGTCTGTTTCTCCAGTGTGTGTACATGTCTGTCTCTCCAGTGTGTGTACATGTCTTTCTCCAGTGTGTGTACATGTCTGTTTCTCCAGTGTGTGTACATGTCTGTTTCTCCAGTGTGTGTACATGTCTGTTTCACCAGTTTGTGTACATGTCTGTCTCTCCAGTTTGTGTACATGTCTGTGTCTCCAGTGTGTGTACATGTCTGTCTCTCCAGTGTGTGTACATGTCTGTCTCTCCAGTGTGTGTACATGTCTGTCTCTCCAGTTTGTGTACATGTCTGTCTCTCCAGTTTGTGTACATGTCTGTCTCTCCAGTGTGTGTACATGTCTGTCTCTCCAGTGTGTGTACATGTCTGTCTCTCCAGTTTGTGTACATGTCTGTCTCTCCAGTTTGTGTACATGTCTGTTTCTCCAGTGTGTGTACATGTCTGTTTCTCCAGTGTGTGTACATGTCTGTTTCACCAGTTTGTGTACATGTCTGTCTCTCCAGTTTGTGTACATGTCTGTTTCTCCAGTGTGTGTACATGTCTGTCTCTCCAGTGTGTGTACATGTCTGTCTCTCCAGTGTGTGTACATGTCTGTCTCTCCAGTTTGTGTACATGTCTGTCTCTCCAGTGTGTGTACATGTCTGTCTCTCCAGTGTGTGTACATGTCTGTCTCTCCAGTTTGTGTACATGTCTGTCTCTCCAGTTTGTGTACATGTCTGTCTCTCCAGTGTGTGTACATGTCTGTCTCTCCAGTTTGTGTACATGTCTGTCTCTCCAGTGTGTGTACATGTCTGTATCTCCAGTGTGTGTACATGTCTCTCCAGTTGTGTACATGTCTGTTTCTCCAGTGTGTGTACATGTCTGTCTCTCCAGTGTGTGTACATGTCTTTCTCCAGTGTGTGTACATGTCTGTTTCTCCAGTGTGTGTACATGTCTGTCTCTCCAGTGTGTGTACATGTCTGTCTCTCCAGTTTGTGTACATGTCTGTCTCTCCAGTGTGTGTACATGTCTGTCTCTCCAGTGTGTGTACATGTCTGTCTCTCCAGTTTGTGTACATGTCTGTTTCTCCAGTGTGTGTACATGTCTGTTTCACCAGTTTGTGTACATGTCTGTCTCTCCAGTGTGTGTACATGTCTGTCTCTCCAGTGTGTGTACATGTCTGTCTCTCCAGTTTGTGTACATGTCTGTCTCTCCAGTGTGTGTACATGTCTGTCTCTCCAGATTGTGTACATGTCTGTCTCTCCAGTGTGTGTACATGTCTGTCTCTCCAGATTGTGTACATGTCTGTCTCTCCAGTGTGTGTACATGTCTGTCTCTCCAGTTTGTGTACATGTCTGTCTCTCCAGTGTGTGTACATGTCTGTTTCTCCAGTGTGTGTACATGTCTGTCTCTCCAGTGTGTGTACATGTCTGTCTCTCCAGTGTGTGTACATGTCTGTTTCTCCAGTGTGTGTACATGTCTGTCTCTCCAGTGTGTGTACATGTCTGTCTCTCCAGTGTGTGTACATGTCTGTCTCTCCAGTTTGTGTACATGTCTGTCTCTCCAGTTTGCGTACATGTCTGTCTCTCCAGTTTGTGTACATGTCTGTCTCTCCAGTGTGTGTACATGTCTGTCTCTCCAGTGTGTGTACATGTCTGTCTCTCCAGTGTGTGTACATGTCTGTCTCTCCAGTGTGTGTACATGTCTGTCTCTCCAGTGTGTGTACATGTCTGTCTCTCCTGTTTGCGTACATGTCGTCAAGTGACATGATAGCGGATTTTGTATTAATATTTGGTGTTAACATTTAGAGTGGAGGACTGTGGTCGCCAACCCTCAGGTATGCTTTACGGTACTCTCATTGATAGTGTGTTATTAATATGCAAATGTGTCTGTCTGTCCGTCCGTCCGTCCGTCTGTTAATGTGTTCTGATAAATTCATGTTAAAATCGATAGTTGTGACCCAATGCGATTTATTTATTTATCATGTCGGGTTTATTCACGTGGTTTATTCGCATGGTTTATTAGCGTGGTTTATTTGCGTGGTTTATTCACATGGTTTATTAGCGTGGTTTATTCGCGTGGTTTATTTGCGTGGTTTATTAGCGTGGTTTATTAGCGTGGTTTATTTGCGTGGTTTATTTGCATGGTTTATTCGCGTGGTTTATTTGCGTGGTTTATTAGCGTGGTTTATTTGCGTGGTTTATTCACGTGGTTTATTCACATGGTTTATTTGCGTGGTTTATTCACGTGGTTTATTAGCGTGGTTTATTTGCGTGGTTTATTTGCATGGTTTATTTGCGTGGTTTATTAGCGTGGTTTATTCACGTGGTTTATTTGCGTGGTGTATTAGCGTGGTTTATTTGCATGGTTTATTTGCGTGGTTTATTAGCGTGGTTTATTCACGTGGTTTATTTGCGTGGTTTATTAGCGTGGTTTATTCACGTGGTTTATTTGCGTGGTTTATTAGCGTGGTTTATTTGCGTGGTTTATTAGCGTGGTTTATTTGCGTGGTTTATTAGCGTGGTTTATTAGCGTGGTTTATTTGCGTGGTTTATTTGCGTGGTTTATTTGCGTGGTTTATTAGCGTGGTTTATTCACGTGGTTTATTTGCGTGGTGTATTAGCGTGGTTTATTTGCGTGGTTTATTAGCGTGGTTTATTAGCGTGGTTTATTTGCGTGGTTTATTAGCGTGGTTTATTTGCGTGGTTTATTTGCGTGGTTTATTAGCGTGGTTTATTAGCGTGGTTTATTAGCGTGGTTTATTAGCGTGGTTTATTTGCGTGGTTTATTAGCGTGGTTTATTAGCGTGGTTTATTTGCGTGGTTTATTAGCGTGGTTTATTCACGTGGTTTATTCGCGTGGTTTATTAGCGTGGTTTATTCACGTGGTTTATTCGCGTGGTTTATTAGCGTGGTTTAAAAAGATTTGCAGAAGTTAGCTGCTGTTTTACTTAGCGTTATATCATAGGTCGTGTAAACTACTGCATCAAAGTGGGTTGCAAGTTGTTCACTATTTCACATTAATTGTTCATCAAAGTTCATCATGTTCCTCTGTATCTGTTCATCATGTTCTATATCTGTTCATCATGTTCCTGTATATCTGTTCATCATGTTCTGTTACATTCCCCCGTCGGGTTGAACACAGCACACACACACACACACACGGACCACAGTCCTTTCTCATTTGACTGACAGATGTTTCTCAGGGGTGAGGGATATTTTGAAAGAACTTCAGTAACCAAGTTCATGAAAGAGTGATTTTACGAGTCTGAAATTGGCTTCTGACCTTCGCTTAACACAGGATGTAAGGAGGTGCTCAATAAACTAGCCCATGTGTTGCGTGAGGGGGGGGGGGGGGCGGGCAAATCTGAATCTGTTGTGTTAGTTATAATTTTTTCTTCAATTATTATAACGTGTCTTTACGGCATTCATTAATGTGCTTATTTTTCCTCTCTCATTCCTTCCTTCCGTTCTTCCTCCCTCCCTTCCTCTAGTACTCAAAAAATATTCACCTTCGTTCATTATCCGTCATTGTATCTCACTCACACTGACAACAGGAAGGTCGGTGTAAGAGACCTAACTTTCACCTCACCCTTACAACATAATGGTGAAGATTTGTAAACAGTCGTAAGAATCTGAGACGTATTTTATTGACTTAGATATTGCGTGGTGTACTACGAGGGGGTGAGAGAGACCAGGCCAAAGTCTATAGAGAACTAGCGTCTCAACAAACAACCACTATCTCATAACTAGTATCTCAACAAACAACCACTATCTCATAACTAGCATCTCAACAATCAACCACTATCTCATAACTAGCATCTCAACAATCAACCACTATCTCATAACTAGCATCTCAACAATCAACCACTATCTCATAACTAGCATCTCAACAATCAACCACTATCTCATAACTAGCATCTCAACAATCAACCACTATCTCATAACTAGCATCTCAACAAACAACCACTATCTCATAACTAGCATCTCAACAAACAACCACTATCTCATAACTAGCATCTCAACAATCAACCACTATGGGTAAAGGTCACAGAAAGATGTCTCTCTCTCCTCTTGGTTTCCATATTGGTTTCTGATAGCCATAGTGGACCTTCCTGTTGATACATAAAGCAAGAAGCTGTTTTTTTTTCTTCCCCGGAGTTTATTCCCATTGTGTATTGTTTATTTCTGCAGAGTTCTTTTTTTTAAAGCTCAGTTGAAACCAAGAGTGCAGGCGGCCATTATTCGATACCCTTGGCGTCTATGTTTTTTATAGGGAGTGTTTTTACGTACAGTGTATGTTCAGGGGGCCACGTTAACTAGTAATCTCTATTAACATTTAAAATTGAACTTACGTTAACTAAAGCTCTCAGTTATGTGACATTGACGTAAGTGAGTGAGGTCATCGACGGAACTTGTGTTGGTTAGGTCTTCCACTGGAGGTGTCCGCAACAATGGCGGACTCCACGTTACTATCCCAGCCGCTCGCTTGCAGTATGTTGCGATGACGTTACTCAGTTCTTTCAAGGTCACTTAACAAAAGTATAAGGATAACATCTTTACTTTGTTGATGGTGACAGAAAAACTTTACAAAATAAGATTTGAGGATACAACACTGAGTCTGCATAAAGTTTGTTCATATTGGGTGAGTGTGTGTGTGTGTGTGTTGGCCATGTGTTAGTTCATCGTTGTCCTTCATTGGGTGAGTGTGTGTGTGTGTGTGTTGGCCATGTGTTAGTTCATCGTTGTCCTTCATTGGGTGAGTGTGTGTGTGTGTGTGTTGGCCATGTGTTAGTTCATCGTTGTCCTTCATTGGGTGAGTGTGTGTGTGTGTGTGTTGGCCATGTGTTAGTTCATCGTTGTCCTTCATTGTATGTAAAATAAGTATGGTGCTCACAGGCACGTGTGTGTACTGTGTCTTCAATATATATTCTTCAAATTGTAATAGTGAAATAATAGACTACATTATCTTATCATTTTTGTTACATTACTTAAAAATGTGATAAATATTAAGGTACAGTGGCAAGCCTTGAAGACTCCCAACTTGTGCCGGAGACCTCCGTCATGCCACGTTAATGGCGGGTCACATGCCATCTTTTGTGTATGTCGTCGACGTAACACATTACTGCAGTTTGCATTTTCACCACTTGTAAATGACACTCCAGGGTCGAACTGTTATCGCATTACCAAGCTGGTGGATGACCCTCGATAAAGGATGGTTGGACATTTTGATTACTTCAGAAGACCAAGTAATCCTTTACAGTTGTAGACGATGAGTTTGACGACATGAGGGAAGCAGAAGACTGATTACTTCCCTGCTCTCTCGGTGTTACTTAACGCTGGAACGTCCGTGAGGTGCAGCAGTGGCAATAAGACTCAACAGCGACAGGTGCATGATGGCCGTTCATTGAGTTCACCTGTGCGGGCCTCTGCGTGAGGTGGCGCCGCTCTAGTGGGAGACGCCACAAGCTCGTGGCGAGGGTTCAGGCGGCGAGCCAGTGTATGGTGGACGCGTGAGGGGACACCAGCTCGCTCGTCGCTCCTCCACACGCTTCCAGCCACACAGTCATGCCCGCCCGCTAACCTCCGTGCACTGAACCATGATGGAAATGTTATAACCATACTTTGGCCGCATGATGACCATAATTGCATGATCTGTCATGGCGTAATATTGTTTGACTGGACGTAGGGGTATGATAATTGCTACGTGGTGTCCCAGTGTCCCTTGTGTCCCTGTGATGTGTGTCGTGTTGATGAGGGCAGCGGCCTAGGGGGGAGCTAGGGGGCCTGCACCTCCTGCTACCTTCCTTCACCCCTGGGCTGGAGTCTCTTCACCCTCTAGCTACTACTGTTGGTGTCCGTGTTTGTGTACTAGGGAGGGGCGGGAAGAACCTGGACCTATCACGGGAGTTCCTGTGTCGTAGTTTCGCCTCAGCCTTCAGGGCGCCTGTGCCTGATGGAGTGCATGGCGGAAGTAATGCCCAGGGGTCGCTGCAATACGTGGCCCCCACCTACCCAGGATGACCTGCCCCCCCACCATTACTATCCCCCCACGCCCATGCCCCCCCAACATGCCCACCAGTACCCAGTGTTGGGTGAGGGCGCCGGGTGTTCCGTCACTCCGGCGGCCGTGGTGCCCCCTTCCAGTAGTACCAAGAAGGGCGGCAGCATCCGACGGAACGCCTGGGGCGGCAAGAGCTACGCCGACCTCATCACCTCGGCCATCAACTCGGCGCCCGACGGCCGCCTCACCCTCGCTCAGATCTACGACTGGGTGGTGGCCAACATTCCCTACTTCAAGGACAAGGGCGACTCCAACTCCTCGGCTGGATGGAAGGTACGTAACACAAGGCCCGCATCAGACACAAGCAAACGATGCCAAGGGCTCCCTCCGCCTCCATTAACTCCAGCCTTCCTGGTTGGTTATGAGATGAAAGTTTTGTAAGCTTACACGACTGTTCATATAATAGTCAGCAATAATGACTCAGTCTGGATTATGAAAGAAAGCTTGAAATTAGTAGTGTGTGTGCGTGCGTGTGTGTGAGTGAAGGTCGCGGCGAGCGGTACAGTACAACCTTCACCCTTCGGCGTCTTTATCAAGATGGTAGAGGCCGCCCGGGACTGTACTGACCCGGGTAAGTTTGCTTTACCCTGAATTATTATACTTAATTCTCACAAATCTTTCACATCCACGACAGGACAATTATTCAAGTTAATTTCAACACAGCGCAAGTGTTACATCTGGCCAGTTAAAAATATACCCAATGTATTAGCTTACAAAAATACCGTATTCCTCTATGCACCTACAGCACATGTGTAATTTGGGGATGAGATTAAGTACATTGTCATTACAAATTATTCGGTTATAATAGGACATCACTAATTACCCACTGACAAATTAATTAGCTGTAACTTTCATCAATTCTTACTAGGGAGTTTGTGCTTGTGTTGACTTGGTGAGAAGACCAGTCATGAAGAATGTGTAAACCAAAGAGAAACGTACATAAACACATTGATTACGTACATGAGGTGTGTGTTGTAGTTTGTTACATTTGCTAAGGTTATTTACACCGTTATAATGACTTGAGGATACGATGAAGGTGTAAATAATTCCAGGGTAGTTTAGCGAGATGATATTAAGTACAGTACGTCGCTGACCCCGGCCCCGCCCGTCCTCGCCACATCCCGCCTTGTGTGTGGTGTGCAGCCCGGTAAGACCTGTGCGCTAGCTAGTTCACTGTAACCTCTCTCCTACACAACACATTCTTCTAAAAATTAATATTCACGCACACAGCTCATCATTTACCTGCAATAATCATCAATAATATTAAGTATGCTTTATAAATGCCACAAAATGATGATAATTATTTAAAACACCCAATGATATAGAGTAGGCGACTCTGGATATCTCTACACATAGTTAGAATGTTGTATATATGTGTGTGTACACTGGCGGAACCCTGTAGGACAGACATATCAAGGTTTTCTAGGAATCTGATGAGCCGACTACAAGATAGTCTAGTCTTACTCTGATTATATCCTTATCAACAACACGGCGAGGCTCTCCTCACATTATTGTACGGTGTGTTTGTCCTTTCATTCTAGACACTCATCTGATTATTTTTTTTTTTGTGTACGGATGGATGTGGGTGACGACATATTAATACACGCTTTTGAATTTAAACGTTCATGTGCGTATTTGCGTGTGTATGTATTTGTGTTTATAATCAGTAACCCGTTTATAAGTATATCACAATTTTTCTCACACATTATATTATACTTTAAGATATTCACTTAGTCGTCTCTGAAAGGTGACCCTTGAAATGTAGCAAACTGAAGCGTTACATGTGAGGCCTTACACCGAGTTGAGCAGCGGTAGACGGCGGGCGACACAGTGCAGTAGGTTACTCGTGTTGCTCTTAGCCGAGTCCACTACTGATATATCTCTTCATCTTAGGATTAGTGAGTTTTATACCGAGTAAAGCGGTGTTTACTGTATGGTGGGCAGCGAGTGTCTCGTGATGTGGTGTAGCCTAGGTGTTGTGGTGTACACACACTATATATATAAATATATGAACTGTGTGTGTTGTGCTGTATATACCCTGCTATAGGGTGTAGTCAAGACACACCATGTGTTGTGTTATGGTGTAGTCAAGACACACCATGTGTTGTGTTATGGTGTAGTCAAGACACACCATGTGTTGTGTTATGGTGTAGTCAAGACACACCATGTATTGTGTTATGGTGTAGTCAAGACACACCATGTGTTGTGTTATGGTGTAGTCAAGACACACCATGTATTGTGTTATGGTGTAGTCAAGACACACCATGTGTTGTGTTATGGTGTAGTCAAGACACACCGTGTGTTGTGTTATGGTGTAGTCAAGACACACCATGTGTTGTGTTATGGTGTAGTCAAGACACCGTGTGTTGTGTTATGGTGTAGTCAAGACACACCATGTGTTGTGTTATGGTGTAGTCAAGACACACCATATGTTGTGTTATGGTGTAGTCAAGACACACCATGTATTGTGTTATGGTGTAGTCAAGACACACCGTGTGTTGTGTTATGGTGTAGTCAAGACACACCATGTGTTGTGTTATGGTGTAGTCAAGACACACCGTGTGTTGTGTTATGGTGTAGTCAAGACACACCATGTGTTGTGTTATGGTGTAGTCAAGACACACCATGTATTGTGTTATGGTGTATTCAAGACACACCATGTGTTGTGTTATGGTGTAGTCAAGACACACCGTGTGTTGTGGTATGGTGTAGTCAAGACACACCGTGTGTTGTGTTATGGTGTAGTCAAGACACACCATGTGTTGTGTTATGGTGTAGTCAAGACACACCATGTGTTGTGTTATGGTGTAGTCAAGACACACCATGTGTTATGGTGTAGTCAAGACACACCGTGTGTTATGGTGTAGTCAAGACACACCATGTGTTGTGTTATGGTGTAGTCAAGACACACCATGTGTTGTGTTATGGTGTAGTCAAGACACACCATGTGTTGTGTTATGGTGTAGTCAAGACACACCGTGTGTTGTGTTATGGTGTAGTCAAGACACACCGTGTGTGTGTTATGGTGTAGTCAAGACACACCATGTGTTGTGTTATGGTGTAGTCAAGACACACCGTGTGTTGTGTTATGGTGTAGTCAAGACACACCATGTGTTGTGTTATGGTGTAGTCAAGACACACCATGTGTTGTGTTATGGTGTAGTCAAGACACACCATGTGTTGTGTTATGGTGTAGTCAAGACACACCGTGTGTTGTGTTATGGTGTAGTCAAGACACACCGTGTGTTGTGTTATGGTGTAGTCAAGACACACCGTGTGTTGTGTTATGGTGTAGTCAAGACACACCATGTGTTGTGTTATGGTGTAGTCAAGACACACCATGTGTTGTGTTATGGTGTAGTCAAGACACACCATGTGTTGTGTTATGGTGTAGTCAAGACACACCGTGTGTTGTGTTATGGTGTAGTCAAGACACCGTGTGTTGTGTTATGGTGTAGTCAAGGCATTGTGTTGTGTTGTCATGTAGTCAAGGCATTGTGTTGTGTTGTGGTGTAGTCAAGACCACCTTGTGTTGTGTTATGGTGTAGTCAAGACACACCGTGTGTTGTGTTATGGTGTAGTCAAGACACCGTGTGTTGTGTTATGGTGTAGTCAAGGCATTGTGTTGTGTTGTCATGTAGTCAAGGCATTGTGTTGTGTTGTGGTGTAGTCAAGGCATTGTGTTGTGGTTTGGTGTAGTCAAAGCATTGTGTTGTGTTGTGGTGTAGTCAAGGCATTGTGTTGTGTTGTGGTGTAGTCAAGGCATTGTGTTGTGGTGTAGTCAAGGCATTGTGTTGTGGTGTAGTCGAGGCATTGTGTTGTGTTGTAATCAAGTCATTGTGTTGTGTTGTAGTCAAGGCATTGTGTTGTGGTGTGGTCAAGGCATTGTGTTGTGTTGTAGTCAAGGCATTGTGTTGTGGTTTGGTGTAGTCAAAGCATTGTGTTGTGGTGTAGTCAAGGTATTGTGTTGTGTTGTGGTGTAGTCAAAGGATTGTGTTATGGTGTAGTCAAGGCATTGTGTTGTGGTGTAGTTAAGGCATTTTGTTGTGTTGTAGTGTAGTCAAGGCATTGTGTTGTGGTGTAGTCAAGGCATTGTGTTGTGGTGTAGTCAAGGCATTGTGTTGTGTTGTGGTGTAGTCAAGGCAGTGTGTTGTGGTGTAGTCAAGGCAATGTGTTGTGGTGTAGCCAAGGCATTGTGTTGTGTTGTGATGTAGTCAAGGCATTGTGTTGTGTTGTGGTGTAGTCGAGGCATTGTGTTGTGTTGTAATCAAGTCATTGTGTTGTGTTGTAGTCAAGGCATTGTGTTGTGGTGTGGTCAAGGCATTGTGTTGTGGTGTAGTCAAGGCATTGTGTTGTGTTGTGGTGTAGTCAAGGCATTGTGTTGTGTTGTGGTGTAGTCAAGGCATTGTGTTGTGGTGTGGTCAAGGCATTGTCTTGTGTTGTAGTCAAGGCATTGTGTTGTGGTGTAGCCAAGGCATTGTGTTGTGGTGTAGCCAAGGCATTGTGTTGTGACCAAGTCATTGTGTTGTGTTGTAGTCAAGGCATTGTGTTGTGGTGTGGTCAAGGCATTGTGTTGTGGTGTGGTCAAGGCATTGTGTTGTGTTGTAGTCAAGGCATTGTGTTGTGGTGTGGTCAAGGCATTGTGTTGTGTTGTGGTGTAGTCAAGGCATTGTGTTGTGGTGTAGTCAAGGCATTGTGTTGTGGTGTAGTCAAGGCATTGTGTTGTGTTGTAGTCAAGGCATTGTGTTGTGTTGTAGTCAAGGCATTGTGTTGTGGTGTAGTCAAGGCATTGTGTTGTGGTGTAGTCAAGGCATTGTGTTGTAGTCAAGTCATTGTGTTGTGTTGTAGTCAAGGCATTGTGTTGTGGTGTAGTCAAGGCATTGTGTTGTGGTGTAGTCAAGGCATTTTGTTGTGGTGTAGTCAAGGCATTGTGTTGTGTAGTGTAGTCAAGGCATTGTGTTTTGTTGTGGTGTAGTCAAGGCATTGTGTTGTGTTGTGGTGTAGTCAAGGCATTGTGTTGTGTTGTGGTGTAGTCAAGGCATTGTGTTGTGGTGTAGTCAAGGCATTGTGTTGTGTTGTAGTGTAGTCAAGGCATTGTGTTGTGTTGTGGTGTAGTCAAGGCATTGTGTTGTGTTGTGGTGTAGTCAAGGCATTGTGTTGTGTAGTCAAGGCATTGTGTTGTAGTCAAGTCATTGTATTGTGGTGTAGTCAAGGCATTGTGTTGTGTTGTAGTCAAGGCATTGTGTTGTGGTGTAGTCAAGGCATTGCGTTGTGGTGTAGTCAAGTCATTGTGTTGTGTTGTAGTCAAGGTATTGTGTTGTGGTGTAGTCAAGGCATTGTGTTGTGGTGTAGTCAAGGCATTGTGTTGTGTAGTGTAGTCAAGGCATTGTGTTGTGTTGTGGTGTAGTCAAGGCATTGTGTTGTGGTGTAGTCAAGGCATTGTGTTGTGGTGTAGTCAAGGCATTGTGTTGTGGTGTAGCCAAGGCATTGTGTTGTGTTGTGATGTAGTCAAGGCATTGTGTTGTGTTGCGGTGTAGTCGAGGCATTGTGTTGTGGTGTAGTCAAGGCATTGTGTTGTGTTGTAGTCAAGGCATTGTGTTGTGGTGTGGTCAAGGCATTGTGTTGTGTTGTGTTGTAGTCAAGGCATTGTGTTGTGGTGTGGTCAAGGCATTGTGTTGTGTTGTGGTGTAGTCAAGGCATTGTGTTGTGGTGTAGTCAAGGCATTGTGTTGTGGTGTAGTCAAGGCATTGTGTTGTGGTGTAGTCAAGGCATTGTGTTGTAGTCAAGTCATTGTGTTGTGTTGTAGTCAAGGCATTGTGTTGTGGTGTAGTCAAGGCATTGTGTTGTGGTGTAGTCAAGGCATTGTGTTGTGTAGTGTAGTCAAGGCATTGTGTTGTGTTGTGGTGTAGTCAAGGCATTGTGTTGTGTTGTGGTGTAGTCAAGGCATTGTGTTGTGTTGTGGTGTAGTCAAGGCATTGTGTTGTGTTGTAGTCAAGGTATTGTGTTGTGGTGTAGTCAAGGCATTGTGTTGTGGTGTAGTCAAGGCATTGTGTTGTGGTGTACTCAAGGCATTGTGTTGTGTTGTAGTCAAGGTATTGTGTTGTGGTGTAGTCAAGGCATTGTGTTGTGGTGTAGTCAAGGCATTGTGTTGTGTTGTGGTGTAGTCAAGGCATTGTGTTGTGGTGTGGTCAAGGCATTGTGTTGTGGTGTAGTCGAGGCATTGTGTTTTGTTGTGGTGTAGTCAAGGCATTGTGTTGTGTTGTGGTGTAGTCAAGGCATTGTGTTGTGTTGTGGTGTAGTCAAGGCATTGTGTTGTGGTGTAGTCAAGGCATTGTGTTGTGTTGTAGTGTAGTCAAGGCATTGTGTTGTGTTGTGGTGTAGTCAAGGCATTGTGTTGTGTTGTGGTGTAGTCAAGGCATTGTGTTGTTGTGTAGTCAAGGCATTGTGTTGTGTTGTAGTCAAGTCATTGTATTGTGGTGTAGTCAAGGCATTGTGTTGTGTTGTAGTCAAGGCATTGTGTTGTGGTGTAGTCAAGGCATTGTGTTGTGGTGTAGTCAAGTCATTGTGTTGTGTTGTAGTCAAGGCATTGTGTTGTGGTGTAGTCAAGGCATTGTGTTGTGGTGTAGTCAAGGCATTGTGTTGTGTAGTGTAGTCAAGGCATTGTGTTGTGTTGTGGTGTAGTCAAGGCATTGTGTTGTGGTGTAGTCAAGGCATTGTGTTGTGGTGTAGCCAAGGCATTGTGTTGTGTTGTGATGTAGTCAAGGCATTGTGTTGTGTTGCGGTGTAGTCGAGGCATTGTGTTGTGGTGTAGCCAAGGCATTGTGTTGTGTTGTAGTCAAGGCATTGTGTTGTGTTGTAGTCAAGGCATTGTGTTGTGGTGTAGTCAAGGCATTGTGTTGTGGTGTAGTCAAGTCATTGTGTTGTGTTGTAGTCAAGGCATTGTGTTGTGGTGTAGTCAAGGCATTGTGTTGTGGTGTGGTCAAGGCATTGTGTTGTGGTGTGGTCAAGGCATTGTGTTGTGTTGTAGTCAAGGCATTGTGTTGTGTTGTGGTGTAGTCAAGGCATTGTGTTGTGGTGTAGTCAAGGCATTGTGTTGTGGTGTAGTCAAGGCATTGTGTTGTGTTGTAGTCAAGGCATTGTGTTGTGTTGTAGTCAAGGCATTGTGTTGTGGTGTAGTCAAGGCATTGTGTTGTGTTGTAGTCAAGGCATTGTGTTGTGGTGTAGTCAAGGCATTGTGTTGTTGTGTAGTCAAGGCATTGTGTTGTGGTGTAGTGTAGTCAAGGAGTTGTGTTGTGTCGTGGTGTAGTCAAGGCATTGTGTTGTGTTGTGGTGTAGTCAAGGCATTGTGTCGTGGTGTAGTCAAGGCATTGTGTTGTGTTGTGGTGTAGTCAAGGCATTGTGTCGTGGTGTAGTCAAGGCATTGTGTTGTGTTGTGGTGTAGTCAAGGCATTGTGATGTGGTGTAGTCAAGGCATTGTGTTGTGGTGTAGTCAAGGCATTGTGTTGTGTTGTAGTCAAGGTATTGTGTTGTGGTGTAGTCAAGGCATTGTGTTGTGTTGTAGTCAAGGCATTGTGTTGTGTGTAGTCAAGGCATTGTGTTGTGTTGTGGTGTAGTCAAGGCATTGTGTTGTGGTGTAGTCAAGGCATTGTGTTGTGTTGTGGTGTAGTCAAGGCATTGTGTTGTGTTGTGGTGTAGTCAAGGCATTGTGTTGTGGTGTAGTCAAGGCATTGTGTTGTGGTGTAGTGTAGTCCAGGCATTGTGTTGTGTTGTAGTCAAGGTATTGTGTTGTGGTGTAGTCAAGGCATTGTGTTGTTGTGTAGTCAAGGCATTGTGTTGTGTTGTAGTCAAGTCATTGTATTGTGGTGTAGTCAAGGCATTGTGTTGTGTTGTAGTCAAGGCATTGTGTTGTGGTGTAGTCAAGGCATTGTGTTGTGTTGTGGTGTAGTCAAGGCATTGTGTTGTGGTGTAGTCAAGGCATTGTGTTGTGTTGTGGTGTAGTCAAGGCATTGTGTTGTGTGTGTAGTCAAGGCATTGTGTTGTGGTGTAGTCAAGGCATTGTGTTGTGTTGTAGTCAAGGCATTGTGTTGTGTTGTAGTCAAGTCATTGTATTGTGGTGTAGTCAAGGCATTGTGTTGTGTTGTAGTCAAGGCATTGTGTTGTGGTGTAGTCAAGGCATTGTGTTGTGGTGTAGTCAAGGCATTGTGTTGTGGTGTAGTCAAGGCATTGTGTTTTGTTGTGGTGTAGTCAAGGCATTGTGTTGTGTTGTGGTGTAGTCAAGGCATTGTGTTGTTGTGGTGTAGTCAAGGCATTGTGTTGTGGTGTAGTCAAGGCATTGTGTTGTGGTGTAGTCAAGGCATTGTGTTGTGTTGTAGTGTAGTCCAGGCATTGTGTTGTGTTGCAGTGTAGTCAAGGCATTGTGTTGTGGTGTGGTGCTGTCAAGGCATTGTGTTGGAATGTAGTCAAGGCATTGTGTTGTTGTGTAGTCAAGGCATTGTGTTGTGGTGTAGTCAAGGCATTGTGTTGTGTTGTGTAGTCAAGGCATTGTGTTGTGGTGTAGTCAAGGCATTGTGTTGTGTTGTGGTGTAGTCAAGGCATTGTGTTGTGTGGTGTAGTCAAGGCATTGTGTTGTGGTGTAGTCAAGGCATTGTGTTGTGGTGTAGTCAAGGCATTGTGTAGTGTAGTCAAGGCATTGTGTTGTGAGTGTAGTCAAGGCATTGTGTTGTGGTGTAGTCAAGGCATTGTGTTGTGGTGTAGTCAAGGCATTGTGTTGTGGTGTAGTCAAGGCATTGTGTTGTGTTGTGATGTAGTCAAGGCATTGTGTTGTGTTGTGGTGTAGTCAAGGCATTGTGTTGTGGTGTAGCCAAGGCATTGTGTGTTGTGTTGTAGTCAAGGCATTGTGTTGTGTTGTAGTCAAGGCATTGTGTTGTGGTGTAGTCAAGGCATTGTGTTGTGGTGTAGTCAAGTCATTGTGTTGTGTTGTAGTCAAGGCATTGTGTTGTGGTGTAGTCAAGGCATTGTGTTGTGGTGTAGTCAAGGCATTGTGTTGTGGTGTAGTCAAGGCATTGTGTTGTGGTGTGGTCAAGGCATTGTGTTGTGGTGTAGTCAAGGCATTGTGTTGTGTTGTGGTGTAGTCAAGGCATTGTGTTGTGTTGTAGTGTAGTCAAGGCATTTTGTTGTGTTGTGGTGTAGTCAAGGCATTGTGTTGTGTTGTAGTCAAGGCATTGTGTTGTGGTGTGGTCAAGGCATTGTGTTGTGTTGTGTTGTAGTCAAGACATTGTGTTGTGGTGTAGTCAAGGCATTGTGTTGTGTTGTGGTGTAGTCAAGGCATTGTGTTGTGGTGTAGTCAAGGCATTGTGTTGTGGTGTAGTCAAGGCATTGTGTTGTGTTGTAGTCAAGGCATTGTGTTGTGTTGTAGTCAAGGCATTGTGTTGTGTTGTAGTCAAGGCATTGTGTTGTGGTGTAGTCAAGGCATTGTGTTGTGTTGTAGTCAAGGCATTGTGTTGTGGTGTAGTCAAGGCATTGTGTTGTGGTGTAGTCAAGGCATTGTGTTGTGGTGTAGTGTAGTCAAGGCATTGTGTTGTGTCGTGGTGTAGTCAAGGCATTGTGTTGTGTTGTGGTGTAGTCAAGGCATTGTGTTGTGGTGTAGTCAAGGCGTTGTGGTGTAGTCAAGGCATTGTGTTGTGTTGTAGTCAAGGTATTGTGTTGTGGTGTAGTCAAGGCATTGTGTTGTGTTGTAGTCAAGGTATTGTGTTGTTGTGTAGTCAAGGCATTGTGTTGTGTTGTGGTGAAGTCAAGGCATTGTGTTGTGGTGTAGTCAAGGCATTGTGTTGTGTTGTGGTGTAGTCGAGGCATTGTGTTGTGGTGTAGTCAAGGCATTGTGTTGTGTTGTGGTGTAGTCAAGGCATTGTGTTGTGGTGTAGTCGAGGCATTGTGTTGTGGTGTAGTCGAGGCATTGTGTTGTGTTGTAGTCGAGGCATTGTGTTGTGGTGTAGTCAAGGCATTGTGTTGTGTTGTAGTCAAGGCAATGTGTTGTTGTGTAGTCAAGGCATTGTGTTGTGTTGTAGTCGAGGCATTGTGTTGTGTTGTGGTGTAGTCGAAGCATTGTGTTGTGTTGTAGTCGAGGCATTGTGTTGTGTTGTGGTGTAGTCAAGGCGTTGTGTTGTGGTGTAGTCAAGGCATTGTGTTGTGTTGTGGTGTAGTCAAGGCATTGTGTTGTGGTGTAGTCAAAGAAGTGTGTGTGTGTGTGTGTGTGGCTCTATATTCACTGACCTTTAGGTAGATTGAGTTATTTTCCTGTTATGGCTTTAATTCGTATTGTAATCCGTATTTTATTCTGCCTCAGTATTGTAGGTGTTTTGAATCATTTGGTCTCTTGGTGGCAACATTTTATTTACACTTCTTAATTATGAGGGAGTCACGTGTTCCACTGTTACATGCTACTGCTGATGAGGAGTTAATCAATACGGATTTTTTCTCTTTTTTTTACGATTTATAACAAATTTGAGATCACTTGGAAGATATGTGTCCCTCCCTAGCTCATTTCACCTTAAGATTGACCACCCTAGCGCTATCTGCCGAGGGGGTTGAGGGTAGGTTAGGTTAGGTTAGGTTAGCGTTAGGTTAGGTTAGGTTAGGTCAGGTCAGGTCAGGTTAGGTTAGGTTAGGTTAGCGTTAGTGGTCAGTCTTGAGGTGAAAGAGACTGTGGTGAATCTTCATGTGATCATCAGGTTGAAGTCTTGGGTATTTTGCTGAAATGAATTGGACTAATGAGCATTAGAGTGGGTCCGTGAGCCTTGAGGATGACCTTTGACCAGGACGACTTTCAGATATCGCCCTCGAGGCAGAACTGCAGCGTGAGTGGAGGTCCTTTGTTAGCACACATTGATGTAATATTACTGTCACTTAATGTGTTAGACGTTAATACTTCTGATGAGTTACCTGGTGATAGTTATGCTGACCTGATGTCAAAACTGCTTGACGTCGACCTGATGTCAAAACTGCATGACGTCCTCTGGGAGAAGAAGGACGAGGGATGGTGGCTGCTGCTGCACAGGGCTTTCCTCTCTAACTCAACCATCCTCCCTAGAAAGTTGAATTACTGTTGTCTGTTTCAAAACGTGTACTGAGGCCGTCTCCTCCACGCTGCCTCTAGGATGGTGAGTAGAGTGAGGCGTGTACTGAGGCCGTCTCCTCCACGCTGCCTCTAGGATGGTGAGTAGAGGGAGGCGTGTACTGAGGCCGTCTCCTCCACGCTGCCTCTAGGATGGTGAGTAGAGGGAGGCGTGTACTGAGGCCGTCTCCTCCACGCTGCCTCTAGGATGGTGAGTAGAGGGAGGCGTGTACTGAGGCCGTCTCCTTCACGCTGCCCCTAGGATGGTGAGTAGAGGGAGGCGTGTACTGAGGCCGTCTCCTACACGCTGCCTCTAGGATGGTGAGTAGAGGGAGGCGTGTACTGAGGCCGTCTCCTCCACGCTGCCTCTAGGATGGTGAGTAGAGGGAGGCGTGTACTGAGGCCGTCTCCTACACGCTGCCTCTAGGATGGTGAGTAGAGGGAGGCGTGTACTGAGGCCGTCTCCTCCACGCTGCCTCTAGGATGGTGAGTAGAGGGAGGCGTGTACTGAGGCCGTCTCCTCCACGCTGCCTCTAGGATGGTGAGTAGAGAGAGGCGTGTACTGAGGCCGTCCTCCACGCTGCCTCTAGGATGGTGAGTAGAGGGAGGCGTGTACTGAGGCCGTCTCCTCCACGCTGCCTCTAGGATGGTGAGTAGAGGGAGGCGTGTACTGAGGCCGTCTCCTCCACGCTGCCTCTAGGATGGTGAGTAGAGGGAGGCGTGTACTGAGGCCGTCTCCTCCACGCTGCCTCTAGGATGGTGAGTAGAGGGAGGCGTGTACTGGCTTGCTGTACCGTGAACCTTAGAGAGGATAATAGTCATGGCCTTGTAATAATGACTCCCACATTATCTGTACTTTACGTTATTGTTAATATAATTTGCTCTTCACTTACTGGTATTAGACTTGTTTTCTTGACGACAACCACCTTGCAGTTCCTGTGTATTAACGTTGCTCACTCTCATCCTCTTCCGGTGTTCCACAAGTTCAAACATGACGCCATAAATTTTCCTCAGAACTAATGACGTGAGAACCCGACTAACTGACTGACTGATGGAAATATTTTATCTTCAGCGTAAATTTGTCTGTCAAAATGGCATACAAATTGTACCGGCTTCATATTCTAACCACGGCCTCACAGTTCACCATAACCACGACCTCACAGTTCACCATAACCACGGCCTCACAGTTCACCATAACCACGACCTCACAGTTCACCATAACCACGGCCTCACAGTTCACCATAACCACGACCTCACAGTTCACCATAACCACGGCCTCACAGTTCACCATAACCACGACCTCACAGTTCACCATAACCACGGCCTCACAGCTCACCATAACCACGACCTCACAGCTCACCATAACCACGGCCTCACAGTTCACCATGGCCTCACAGTTCACCATAACCACGACCTCGCAGTTCACCATAACCACGGCCTCACAGTTCACCATAACCACGGCCTCACAGTTCACCATAACCACGACCTCACAGTTCACCATAACCACGGCCTCACAGTTCACCATAACCACGGCCTCACAGTTCACCATAACCACGGCCTCACAGTTCACCATAACCACGACCTCACAGTTCACCATAACCACGACCTCACAGTTCACCATGGCCTCACAGTTCACCATAACCACGGCCTCACAGTTCACCATAACCACGACCTCACAGTTCACCATAACCACGACCTCACAGTTCACCATAACCACGGCCTCACAGTTCACCATAACCACGGCCTCACAGTTCACCATAACCACGGCCTCACAGTTCACCATAACCACGGCCTCACAGTTCACCATAACCACGACCTCACAGTTCACCATAACCACGACCTCACAGTTCACCATAACCACGGCCTCACAGTTCACCATAACCACGGCCTCACAGTTCACCATAACCACGACCTCACAGTTCACCATAACCACGACCTCACAGTTCACCATAACCACGGCCTCACAGTTCACCATAACCACGACCTCACAGTTCACCATAACCACGACCTCACAGTTCACCATAACCACGGCCTCACAGTTCACCATAACCACGGCCTCACAGTTCACCATGACCACGACCTCACAGTTCACCATAACCACGGCCTCACAGTTCACCATAACCACGGCCTCACAGTTCACCATAACCACGACCTCACAGTTCACCATAACCACGACCTCACAGTTCACCATAACCACGGCCTCACAGTTCACCATAACCACGACCTCACAGTTCACCATAACCACGACCTCACAGTTCACCATAACCACGACCTCACAGTTCACCATAACCACGGCCTCACAGTTCACCATAACCACGGCCTCACAGTTCACCATAACCACGACCTCACAGTTCACCATAACCACGGCCTCGCAGTTCGCCATAACCACGGCCTCACAGTTCACCATAACCACGGCCTCACAGTTCACCATAACCACGACCTCACAGTTCACCATAACCACGACCTCACAGCTCACCATAACCACGGCCTCACAGTTCACCATAACCACGACCTCACAGTTCACCATAACCACGACCTCACAGTTCACCATAACCACGACCTCACAGTTCACCATAACCACGACCTCACAGTTCACCATAACCACGACCTCACAGTTCACCATAACCACGGCCTCACAGTTCACCATAACCACGACCTCACAGTTCACCATAACCACGACCTCACAGTTCACCATAACCACGACCTCACAGTTCACCATAACCACGACCTCACAGTTCACCATAACCACGACCTCACAGTTCACCATAACCACGACCTCACAGTTCACCATAACCACGACCTCACAGTTCACCATAACCACGGCCTCACAGTTCACCATAACCACGACCTCGCAGTTCACCATAACCACGGCCTTACAGTGAGTTGGTTCAATGTAAGTAAGTTTCTGTAATAAATATAAAATGTACCAATAATAATAATAATAATATAGTTTATAATCGTACATACAGTATTGCATTTTGAATCATCTGTGGAATACACGAAAGCCGACTATATGTTCCATCATGTTACTTTTACATAAAATGGAACAGTAACAACACAATAGATAAGGTGTGTACGTCACAAGTGTCTCTGGTAACAACAATGGCGTTTGTAAAGGAAAAATTGGTGTATTTTTATGTGTAAGTAGTGTAGTGTAAATATAATGTAGTGCTGGGACAGTGTAAGTACAGTGTAGTGTAGTATTAAGTACAGTATAGTGTAGTATTAAGTACAGTACAATATAGTGTAGTGTAGGGACAGTGTAAGTAAATTTTAGTGTAGTGTAGGGACTTTAAATACAGTATAGTGTAATGTAGTGACAGTCAGTGTCGTGTAGTGCTGGGACAGTGTAAGTACAGTATAGTGTAGTGTAGGGACAATCAGTACAGTATAGTGCAGTAATTGTACAACGTTAAGTAACTGTTAATAAAAAAAAATATACTCGCTCTATTAAGCCATATACTGTACCTGACGTGCTAACTAAAAATAACTTTGTTTTTATTACTGAAACTTAACTGGAATTATTGAAAGTAACACACACCAAAAAGTATCGTGACTGAAGGTGATCGATGAATTTCAAAATGAACTCTATGACTCCTGTTGTCTCAATAGGGTTGTCAAAATGTTTCGTCTGTTTTGTCATATTGTCTAACACTAAATCGTGAAGATATTTTTTTGGAATGAGTTACGTGATAATCTCGTTATGTAAACCTGTCTCAGTTAGCTTTATGCCTCGTTTATAAGAACTTTCCTTTAAGAACTGTCGGATGTCCTTTTTGTCTGTCCGTTAACAGTAGTGCGAGCAACAGAACTACTATTATCCGTTAATAGTAGTGCGAGCAACAGAACTTCTATTATCCGTTAACAGTAGTGCGAGCAACAGAACTACTATTATCCGTTAACAGTAGTGCGAGCAACAGAATTACTACTATCCGTTAACAGTGGTTCCAGCAACAGAACTACTATTATCCGTTAACAGTAGTGCGAGCAACAGAATTACTACTATCCGTTAACAGTAGTGCGAGCAACAGAATTACTACTATCCGTTAACAGTAGTGCGAGCAACAGAATTACTACTATCCGTTAACAGTAGTGCGAGCAACAGAATTACTACCCCCACCTAGACAGAAAGACAGTTGTATAATATTTACCTTCAGGAGGGTAGGTTAGGTTAGGTTAGGTTTGGTTAGGTTAGGTTTGGTTAGGTTAGGTTTGGTTACACAAGTAGTGGTAAGGCACGCACGACTATACTACTAAGTCCAGTCAGGATATTTCAGTTTGAGTCAAATTTATGATTCTTGGTGATTCTCTCCCGTGCTTCGCCTTAAACCACTCACTCGGGGTAGCAGCGTCATTGGTCGTCTGTATTACCGCGGGAATGATGGTAGTTAAAATGGAACCTACAGTATTGATTGTTAACTTTTTTTTTTTAAGGTATGTGAAAGAGTTTTATCTGTTTATATTGATAGTATTCTCATCCGGTATCTTTATTCCTTGTAAAGCTCGTGTTGAAAACCGAGTAAGTCGAGTCGATTTTCCAAGTGAACCTTAGTCGTAGCGAGAGAGGAAGCGCTGGAGAATAAGAGTGGTGATTGTGTGTGATCTGTGGAGCCATCCGCTGTGGCCCCACCCCGACCCAGCCCAGCCCGGCCCAGCCTAGCCTTGCCTAGCCCAGCCCGCCACCACACGCCTCAACCTCCCCAACCGCTCTCCACTCTGGATGCATATTAGTTAAGTCTCTCTCTCTCTCTCTCTCTCTCTCTCTGGCATGAGTTTTATCAGTTCAATGGAAGTAAGTTGCATAAAACGCTTATGATGACTTACCTGACTGAAGGATAAATTAATTACATACTGTAGGCGTTCCTTTGTTGTGTGCGAGTCTTCCACCCAAGAAGAATAACGCTTTCATTGATTGATTGATTGAAACAGGTTAATTAGCCAGAAGAACACGGATACAGAGTGGATAATAATAACAATATTAACATGGCTGAGCCAGTTGAGAACCTGAGCTCTCTTTGAGGCACCTGATATATACTGTACATTTATCTCAAGGAAGTATTATGTAACATTTAGTATCATCTGGAATAGTACAATAGCATGGTGGTAATAAGAACACGTTACCACGGTTATCACTTCGATATTTATTTATTTTATTTATTTTTTTTATTTTTTATTTTTTTTTACGTGCATATTATAAGTTTATACATAGGTTACAGTGGAATTGAAAAACATAAATATGATAAAGGAGGGAAGCAGCACAACAAGAGGACAGAGCTGTCAGTATTATGTCTAGTTGGGAAATATATTTATTGCAATGTTAATTTCTTGTCTATGTACATGATAATTTCTGATAAAACAGTTTTGACGGTACAATAAACGCTGGTATTTAAAGTAGGTATTACAAGAAATATCATAATCTTTAGTCTGTCAGTAAGTAGAAATGTTTACTGTATAATGAGGTGAATTGTTTGACCTTGGCTACTGTTGCGTGTTAGGTGCCGTGGATAAGTAATAACCACACCAGCGGAAGCAGTATAAAGGAGTCTTAAGTACACAGGAGATGGTATGAAGTTAGAACGCCACAAGTCACTCTCACAGTTCAAGTCCCATTCTCAAGGGTCTTCCCGTGGATGAGATTTACTACGAGGTAAAATAGGGTTATAGATTTCCCACAGTTGTGCAAAACGCTTAATCCGGCCAACATTATCCAAACTGTAGGTTATGTAATACAGTACCAAGCATTAGAAGAGAGGTCAGTCAGGGCGTTACTGACAGAGAGAGAGAGACAGAGGGCAGGAAATCCTCATAACTTCGGAACGTTTTGTGATATTTATAGAAGTTTAAGAGAAACATTAGTTGATGTTTTTGATGGGACAATGTAGCCGTCATCCACACCACCATCACCACCACGACTACCACCATCACCACCACGACTACCACCATCACCACCACGACTACCACCATCACTACCACGACTACCACCATCACCACCACGACTACCACCATCACTACCACGACTACCACCATCACCACCACGACTACCACCATCACAACCACCATCACCACCACGACTACCACCATCACCACCACGACTACCACCATCACTACCACGACTACCACCATCACTACCACCATCACCACCACGACTACCACCATCACCACCACGACTACCACCATCACTACCACGACTACCACCATCACTACCATCACACGAATATTTTAGCCGACGCCTCAGTTCTACAGTCCGTTGTGTCGCGTTGTTCCTCTCATTCTTAGTTGTCTTTTTGTTTCAATATTTGTCATGGTCCTCAGTACATCATGATCCTCAGTACATCATGGTCCTCACTACATCATGGTCATCACTACATCATGATCCTCAGTACATCATGGTCATCACTACATCATGATCCTCAGTACATCATGGTCCTCACTACATCATGGTCATCACTACATCATGGTCCTCAGTACATCATGATCCTCAGTACATCATGATCCTCACTACATCATGGTCCTCATCATGGTCCTCTACATCATGGTGCTCATCATGGTCCTAGGGAGTTCCTCTTCTTATGTTATCATGTATTGTGTTGTGTCTACCAGTTTTATCGTCATTTCTTTTGTCTTTCGTGTTTTTTATTAATTTTTCTCGTTGACTTTTCCTTACTGGCGTCGTCTCTGGTTCCACTCCTAGAGGAAATCCTTTTTGATAAAACAGCGGTAAAAATGTAGCGATTGTGCGGTGTTAGATTAGTGAGTATAACGTGTTCCTGTGTGTGTGGGGTAGGGGGTAGAGGGTGGTGTTATGATGGTGCTTGGTGATGGTGACGATGTTGATAGTGGCTATGATGATTGTTGTGATGGTGTTAATGGTGGTGATAATGTTGATAATAATGATTGTTGGTGGTTATAGTGGTGGTGGTGACTGTGGTGTTAATGATGGTTTTGGGGATGTTACTGGTGATGACGAGGACTCCGCAAAACAAAACTACAGGAAGATGTAAAAAAAAAATCATACGATCTGAAAAATGGCAGATGAAATTCAATGTGGACAAATGTAAAGTACTTAGTCAAGGAGATGTAAACAGAGAAACCAGATACCAGATGAACAACGTTGTTATAGAGAAATCCGATTGTGAGAAAGATTTAGGAGTAATGATAAGTAGGAACCTTAAGCCAAGTAAACAATGTGTTTTTGCTCGTAACAAGGCTAATAAAGTACTTGGGTTCATACAAAGGAGTGTTAGTTACAAGACTAACGAGGTCATCCTAAAACTATATCTTGTGCTTGTGAGACCTCACTTGGATTACGCAGTTGAGTTCTGGTCACCGCATTACAGAATAGATATAGAATCCCTAGAAAGAATTCAGAGGAGAATGACAAGACTAATCCCGGGCATTAGGAACCTTGAGTACAGAGACAGGTTAAAGCATCTTAATTTGCACTCCCTTGAGAGACGTAGAGTGAGGGGCGATATGATAGAGGTGTATAAATGGAAGTCAGGGCTAAACAAAGGTTATATAACAAAGGTACTCAAACTATCAACCAGGAGCGAACTCGTAACAATGGTTTTAAATTTGACAAATTTAGGTTTAGGCGCGAGATAGGTAAACATTGGTTTGGAAACAGAGTAGTGGACGAGTGGAACAAGTTACCAAACATCATCATTAACTCTAATACACTGGATAGCTTCAAACACAGGTTGGGTGGATATATGAGCGGTAGGGGTTGGGTGTATACGGGACTGCCCAGTATGGACCAATTGGCCCGCTGCAGTTTCCTCCATTCTTATGTTCTTATGATGATATTAATGGTGCGAGTGAGTGGTGACTGGTGGTGATAATACACAATGTTATCATCACAGCGGCCAGCGGAGGTGAGGTGATGACTGAATCTGCAATTGATAGTTACTGTGGTGGTGAGTCTGAAGGTACAGGGTGACTCAGAAGTGATGGTGATGACTATTGAGTGGTGATGGTGTGGTTACATTTGTCCTGTGTGGTGATGGTGTGGTTACATTTGTCCTGTGTGGTGATGGTGTGGTTACATTTGTCCTGTGTGATGTTGGTGTGGTTACATTTGTCCTGTGTGATGATTGGTGTAGTTACATATTGTTGTAGACGAAAATTAAAACAAAAATAAGAAAAATCCTCGACTACCAAATACAATGAAAATATCTTACCCTGGAACGAGTAAAATAAATGCAGACGACCTCAACCGAACAAACACACAATGAGGGCAGTCAAAACAGGCAGTTGCTCTCTGTATTTTGAAACCAAACCGTGATCACCATCTTTGTTCACCAGTCGCATTAACCAACAGAGGCATTTTCCCAGCATTTTCATGTAATGTTTTTTCTCATAATTTTCCTGTTACATATTATCTTTATTTAACGGACTATATGGAAAGTAAAGTTCGTTATATCGAGGGTCCGTTAGATGTGAAACCTCCATCGAATGTACTATGATAAGAGATGGAAGTTCGTAATATCGAGGTGTCCGTTAGATGTGAAACCTCCATCGAATGAACTATGATAAGAGATGGAAGTTCGTAATATCGAGGTGTCCGTTAGATGTGAAACCTCCATTTAAATTCTAACGGAACGAATTATAAGGATTGGGAGAAGTTCGTTATATGGAGGTTTTATTGAAACGTAAAAAAATATTACAGATTATAGTAAAAATCATCAAAAATACTTCACTACACCCAGAAAATACCTCACTACACCCAAAAAATACTTCACTACACCCAGAAAATACCTCACTACACCCAGAAAATACTTCACTACACCCAGAAAATACCTCACTACACCCAGAAAATACCTCACTACACCCAGAAAATACCTCACTACACCCAGAAAATACTTCACTACACCCAGAAAATACTTCACTACACCCAGAAAATACTTCACTACACCCAGAAAATACTTCACTACACCCAGAAAATACCTCACTACACCCAAAAAATACTTCACTACACCCAGAAAATACCTCACTACACCCAGAAAATACCTCACTACACTACAGGTAATGGTATCTTGTTTTTCATTGTGATCCCTCAGGTAAAAATAGGTGTATCTACGTAGGTAAATATTACATCATTTTACCACAGCAAAAAAAAAAAATTGTTAAGTGAATCTGTCATTACTGTTTCTAATTGGAAGTCAATGGTGGAAGCACAGTGTTTGGGTCATCCAGTGTCCAGGAGTTGTTTTTGTATTGTTTGGTTTTAGTTGTGGTGGAGCTGTGTGTGTGTGGTAGAGCTGTGTGTGTGTGGTAGAGCTGTGTGTGTGTGTGTGGTGGAGCTGTGTGTGTGTGGTGGAGCCCGTGTGTTTCGCGTAACCTCTAGTAAATGATGGAGCTTGTATGATAGCGGCGGTAGTGATGGTTGTGGTAATAATGGTGGTAGTGGTGGCGGTGGTAGTAGTGGTGATGGTGGTGATAATGATGGTGGTAGTGGTGGTGGTGACAATGGTGAGTGACTCGACAATTAGAGTTTCCTTTTGCGTTAATGTTATTTATATAAATTTAATGTCGTGACCTCTGGACCTCAACGTATGTACACAAATCGATGTCAACTTACGATAGCTGCTTGGACACTTTCTAAAACTTTGGATACGTATTTTTTTTTTTTTTAATTTTCTTATCAATTACATTATTACACGTGTAGAGAATTTCAGGTAAATTTGATGGAATAACATTGTCTTCAAATTAATATATATAGGCCTATCTTATTTTTATATTAAGATGTATTTTTTTTTTACAAGTTTAGGTTGAGCTCTTCATGGTGGAATTAGCTGTAAACGTGTCCAAATATCGCAGCTATGTTAATGTTTACGCAGCTATGTTAATGTTAAGCTTTATATAAGATTAACATTACTACTGGCGTCAGAGGAATTATTATAACATTATTTACGTGTTGTCGAGCTTTTTTTGGATTTTTTTTATTTTGTGATTTTTATTTTACAAGAAAACTCAACGTGTGTTCGTTGTACTGTACCGGGAAATTGTTGTACTGTACCGGAAAATTGTTGTACGGTACCGGGAGCGTTATTGTACCGAACCGGGAACTTTTATTGTACCGTATCGGGAATGTTTATTTGTACTATACCGGGAACGTTTATTGTACTGTACCGGGAACGTTTATTTTACCGTACTGGGAACGTTCATTGTACCGTACCGGGAACGTTCATTGTACCGTACCGGGAACGTTTTACATCATTTGAATTTGAGTGTCTAGTGTTATCTCCCATCAGCCAGTCAGTGTCATGTAGTCTTCAAAGTGTCATGTAGTGTCATGCTGTGTAGGTGGTCGGTGAGGGCTGTGTGGGTGGTTGGTGAGGGCTGTGTGGGTGGTTGGTGAGGGCTGTGTAGGTGGTTGGTGAGGGCTGTGTGGGTGGTCGGTGAGGGCTGTGTGGGTGGTTGGTGAGGGCTGTGTGGGTGGTTGGTGAGGGCTGTGTGGGTGGTCGGTGAGGGCTGTGTAGGTGGTTGGTGAGGGCTGTGTGGGTGGTTGGTGAGGGCTGTGTGGGTGGTTGGTGAGGGCTGTGTGGGGTGGTCGGTGAGGGCTGTGTGGGGTCGTTGGTGAGGGCTGTGTGGGGTCGTCGGTGAGGGCTGTGTGGGTGGTCGGTGAGGGCTGTGTGGGGTCGTCGGTGAGGGCTGTGTGGGGTCGTCGGTGAGGGCTGTGTGGGGTCGTCGGTGAGGGCTGTGTGGGGTCGTCGGTGAGGGCTGTGTGGGGTCGTCGGTGAGGGCTGTGTGGGGTCGTCGGTGAGGGCTGTGTGGGGTGGTCGGTGAGGGCTGTGTGGGGTCGTTGGTGAGGGCTGTGTGGGGTCGTCGGTGAGGGCTGTGTGGGGTGGTCGGTGAGGGCTGTGTGGGTGGTCGGTGAGGGCTGTGTGAGGTCGTCGGTGAGGGCTGTGTGGGTGGTTGGTGAGGGCTGTGTGGGTGGTTGGTGAGGGCTGTGTGGGCTGGTCGGTGAGGGCTGTGTGGGTGGTCGGTGAGGGCTGTGTGGGTGGTCGGTGAGGGCTGTGTAGGTGATTTGATTTTGATTTTGCCGCTTGCAGCGGCTACTTTATTGTGCACCCCACACTCATCCTGTGAGCGGTAGCGCAAAAGGATTACAGAGTAGGGTTTACAAAGGGTCATAATAATTAACCCCCGTTGTCAGGATATTATGGCACTGAAAGTTACACAGTATTTCATTTACATTATTTGTTTAGTTCTATACATAAAGGGTAACTTATTCACAAATGCGTGAGAACAGGCGTGTGAGGCAGTATGTCTGGCCTCACACTTTGTTATTCACATTTACGTGGGAGGTATTCAAGCACATTGCGTATTTGGTTCTGTACATGAGAACTGACATAGATACTAAGTGCAAAAAAGTGGATACAATCTTAATATGTCGGCTATCTTGCCATTAGAGATGAAGTGTTGTGCCATTTCACACACAGTGTGCTTGGACCTGTCCCTAAAAGGTTCTATCTTCACACAGTCGAGGACGTAGTGTTCAAGTGTGTGGCCATATGTATGGCCACACACTTTACATTTAGTTTTGTTTACATCTGCTTGAGGAACATACTGCCAAAGGTACTTATATCCTAACCTTAATCTAGCTGTTACAACATCTTGTAATCTAGTGATCTTGTTACTTGCTCCATAAACGTGTTTCACTTGATACATCTCATCATGGTAAACTATGGATTGACTAGTGCCTGTTTGCACTTGTCTACTTGCGTCAAACTCATCAATAAGTTCTTTCCTAATTACAGTTTTAAGGGTTCTTTTTGACCGACCCAAATTGTATTCAACGGTGTCTTTGTTAGACGCGAGTTTGGCGAGGTGGTTGGTGAGGGCTGTGTGGGTGGTTGGTGAGGGCTGTGTGGGTGGTCGGTGAGGGCTGTGTGGGCTGGTCGGTGAGGGCTGTGTGGGTGGTTGGTGAGGGCTGTGTGGGTGGTCGGTGAGGGCTGTGTGGGTGGTCGGTGAGGGCTGTGTAGGTGGTTGGTGAGGGCTGTGTGGGGTCGTTGGTGAGGGCTGTGTGGGGTCGTCGGTGAGGGCTGTGTGGGGTCGTCGGTGAGGGCTGTGTGGGGTCGTCGGTGAGGGCTCTGTGGGGTCGTCGGTGAGGGCTGTGTGGGTGGTCGGTGAGGGCTGTGTAGGTGGTTGGTGAGGGCTGTGTGGGGTCGTTGGTGAGGGCTGTGTGGGGTCGTCGGTGAGGGCTGTGTGGGGTCGTCGGTGAGGGCTGTGTGGGGTCGTCGGTGAGGGCTCTGTGGGGTCGTCGGTGAGGGCTGTGTGGGTGGTCGGTGAGGGCTGTGTGGGGTCGTCGGTGAGGGCTGTGTGGGGTCGTCGGTGAGGGCTGTGTGGGGTGGTCGGTGCAGTCATTGTGGACCAAAATGATGAGGTCGGTCATTCCTAGTCTTGATGAGGTCACTCGTTCTGTAGAATCCGTCCTGTAAGATAACATGACTGACCCACTATCACCACTAGCTCCTCCACTATCACCACCACCTACAGTATCACCACCATCTTCATCACCAATACGTCCACCACCTCCACTACCACCATTATCACCACTACGACCACTACCACCACTATTACCGCCATTATCACCTCCCTTACCACCACCACCACCGCTTATTAGTTGTTCCAGGAATAACAACTCAAGTGGCGGAAAGAAATAGTAAGACGGTTGAGTTGGTTAGATATT